>JBBPBX010021703.1:27029-42117 GCA_038048925.1 Garcialebias charrua | reverse complement strand
CCTCTGTTGTCATCAGCTGTCAATAAAACAGAGTCTGCACACACCTGAAAGAAAGAAAAAAAGAGTATCTAAATGGTAAATAATAAATTGATTTGTTATAAAACCGTGTGGTTTGCCCATAACACACTTGTTTTTTAATTACTTAAAATGTAAAATTTCTGATGTCGTATTCGCCCTACGTGTTATTCCAAATTCCACAACACTTGATGCCAATGATTCCAAACATAAACATAAGATTAATTAAAAAACTAATCTATGAGTAAACAGACCTCAGCGAGAAACGTTAGCATTAGCATTAGCCTACGGTCAATTATTGTTAAACATACACGGAAGTTTATCAAATGTAATGATTTAATTACTTACTTGGAATATTAAATCAATGTTGTTGACGGTTAGATCATCAGCTCTCAATTAAATGCGTTGATTCCCTCTAAATAAGACAACGTATCCTTTTTACACTCAGATGTCTTCATTTCCGGTTTAAGGTCCGAATGAAGTCAAAGTCAAAGTCAAAGTCAACTTTATTGTCAGATCTGCAATATGTACTGTACAGGACATACACAGGACCGAAATTGCGTTTCTCTCAGTCCCTCGGTGCAACAGTAAACATCTAAACATTGAAACACTGAAACATATAATAATTGACATAAGCATAAAATAGTAAAACTAACACTGTCCTGAGTTTTTTGCATAGTGGAATAAGAGTATGAAAATTTACACCAACTCTAAAACTAAAACATTAAACATTTAATGAACATAATACTGTCCTGAGTTTTTGCATACTAGTATAAAAAAAGAGTATAAAAAGTATAACTAAAATAAACTAAAGGTTTCTAGCATTGACATTTGCAAAGTGGCAAAGCAGCGTATGAGTTAATGTACACAGTATATGTATGAGGTAGTAGTTGATGTTGTTATAGAGGCAAAAAGTGGCATATGCAGTAAGGCACATTGGGCATCCCTAAATAAGACCGTTCAGAGCACATTGTATATGTATCAGCAGTGGTGTAGATATTAGAGTAGTGTAAATGTAAACAGTAGTAGTTACATGTAAGCAGTAGTAATAAAAGTAAACAGTATTAATAAATGTAAACAGAGAATAACTTCAAAATAACTTCAAAATGAATAACTTCAAAATAAAAGCTCGTCTTTGGTTTAACCGTTGCAGTTAAACAAACAAACAAAACAAAACGGACCCTTTTTTTTATTTTTGGCAATTCCGTTTTTCTAATTTCGTTTTAAAAACGAAATAATGAAAAAAACGTTTAAAAAACGTTTTTGTAATTTCGTTTTAAAACAAAAAAACCAAATAACCAAAGCTTGTTTGGTTATTTGGTTTTTATTTTGAAACGGAATAACGAAAGAACGAACCATACACGGATTCAGAAAGAAGATGAAATTTTATTATATCTGCCCCTTATTTCACAGTTTGTTCAAACAATGATAACCTTCAAACTACATCACAAAATGAATTCTACTTAATTTTTCTAACTGTAATACACAAACACACTAAGCTACATCATATATAGTTTTTGAGCAAGTCCTTTTTGACCTTTTTCTTAAATGTATACATTGATTTTGCATTTTTAACATCACTGTCTCCAGAACATTCCACAGATAATAATAATAAAAGAACAATACATTACCTATTCTTGAACGGTTGAATCTCTCACTCATCATTAGGGCAGGGCTTTGCTCCAGGGCTTGTTGACATCAGTTTTTGTTTTTTCATAAAGTTCTGAACTTTTTGAGTGATGGATGTTCATAGCGAGGATCAATAACTTTAAAGCCTGCGCATAATAACAACATTCAGACTTACATTCAGATATTTAAAAACTCACAGTTTGTGTTATTGCTCTGGACTGATATGATTTACCTGATAAAAGTAGTTTAAATGCAGCTGTTAGCGCTGTTGCAAGCTGCTCGTTCACATTCCGATGACGTAGTTTCAAGCGCGTTCACGTGAGACGTGCTGTCTGCTGCAGAGCCAGTCTCTTCATGAAACAACAGTCCACACACACAGCGCTGAATGTGCGCGCCGCTCGTCTTTTAACAAGAAACGTTCCCCAAACAGGAGACCGTAGTGAGAAGCTAACGGCTAAAGGCTGCGCGAGCTGCGCGTGCTTCGCGATAATAGCTCCGTGCTGAAACGCGCCCAGGAAATTTTGTTCCGCGGCGCATATATTAACGTTCAATGAGTGAAAAAATAACCGAAACGGTATGCAGGTGGACTGAACCGAACGTGCTGTACCGAAACGGTTCGGTACACCCACTAGTACCGTTACATGCCTACCTTTTAGCATTTAGCCGTAGCTTTAAACTAAATAAGTTAAACGTCAACTTTTGGGATGAGTTTTAGCCTGGATGTGACAATCGCTTAAACAAACGTTCATTTAAGAAACAAATGGATTTGTTTAAAATGTTTAGAACAAGTTCTGTGAACTTTTAGATGTAAAAAAACAATCTTTTTTTTTCTCTATCAGGGGCACGTCACTTTCGGTGACGTGTCGTACGTGATGCCTTCACGGACTTTGACGTACAGTTGGAATTTTGTACGAAAGGACTTTTTAATGCTCGAAAACACTTGCAAATATCTCAAAACACAGCGTTTAAACAGTTTCTGACGATACTTCATGCATAGAAACGAAACAAGCCAGACAATGGGCCTCATGCAAGAACATGTTCGTATTTTTATCCTAAATTTCTCTTACTTTTGTTCGTACGAAGCGTTCGTACGAACATGCCACGTCAGATTCAACAAACTCTTCTATCCTCAGGAAAAGTGTGTAAATGAGCTGCGTACGTATGATGAATTGCACCTGTTCTATCCACCTGCTCGTGCACGCGGAGAGGTCATTTACATAATTCCCACCCCTCAAAACACCATATAAGGCTACGTTTCCTGCCTCAGAGAGCAGGAAGTGTCCGTTCATAAAATGACAGCGAAAAGCCAAAGAATGGCATGAAATAACCACTGCTGTTAATGTTGTGTCTCCCGTGGGTCGTACAGTATCAGAAATCAAGAAAAAATGGTTTGATCTGAAAATGGCTTCAGAAAACGTCTCGCCGCAGCACGGTGCTGGAGGTCAAGGAAAGTCTGCGTTACCGAGATGGATGGAAAAATAAATGTCATGTCAAAACTCCAACTGTGCGCTCAACTACAGCACGAGTGCGTGTATGCAGCTTATTACACAAGCGCTCCTGTCTTGTCTGAGGGCTGTTTAGAGGTGTCATAAGCCATGGGGCTAATGCATAGCCTCGATCACCTGTGGAAAATAGTGAGTTATAGGTAAATGATCAGAGAATAATTCCAAATCCTCAATTACAAATTAAAAAGTTACCAACAAGCCAGCCATCTCGCCCCGGCGCACCTGCCGTGAAGGGGGAGGAAGTCTGTAGCTCCAGTGTTTTGTGGGAAAGATTAATAACTGCCGAAGGAATCATTTCCTCATACACTGGAGCTGCAGTCTTCCTCCTTCTTCATGGCAGGAGCGCACAAAACACGGTCCCGTCAGAACCGCTGTCAGAACCACTGTCAGCACACGGGCTGACAGGGTGTTAATTTGAGGAGGGCTTTGATGACCAAGGGGAGCGCACGACTCACCGAAGCCTGCGACACACCAGACAAATTAAACTTAAAATTATAATTCTATTTCAAACAGAATAACCTATTGTCACAAATAATTATGGTGCGTGATTTCTTTGGACTCAAAATATTTTCTGAATAACGAAATATAAAGTTATTAGTGAAGAAAATCCGTCTGGATGACAGCAGACTACTGCTCGTAAATTATACGACAGGTCTGGACCACACGTAAATTTTGTTCGTATCTGAAAAAATTCTTAGGATGCGAAAACATTGTTGAATGCCACAAATGCTCCTAAATCACTCGTACGCACAGTTTAAGAACAAATCTGTGCGTACAAACGGTTCTTGCATGAGGCCCAATCTGTCAGAATTTTGTGAACAAAACTGAAATTTGTCGACCAGCACTGCATCACGTGATAGCTTTGAACCAATCACAGCATGACAAATGGACATGTATGGCTTTCAAGGTGGACGTTAACCTAGCTTATCGGACTCTTCTCAACTCAATAAAACGATGTAAAACAGTGAAAAAATTCTGAAAATATGGCCAGACACATTCTACAGGCACACCAAGCTTAACGCTTAGCAAACAGCGCTACAACTTACCTACACGGTTTTTTATGCTGTATAACAGGAACACGTCAGAGCTACGGGATGGACCCGGTCAGAACCAGAACCTCGGTTTGACAACTTCAGACATAAAAATGCTATTATTCCTGTGAAATGTAGCAATACCACACAACAACTATTCTTGCAGATGTAATGAATTGAGCTTATTAGGCCAGTTTGACACGGCGGTCAAACGTAGATGCGCTTTTATCTGTGACACGTCAGCAAAGAGTCCAAACGACTCAGAACCAGAACCACACAGCAACATCAAATTTTAACCCAAAAACTTCAACAAACGTTTAAAAGTTGAGTAAAGACAATTCCTCAGCTACAAGTGACATTAACCAGCAGTTTCCTGCAGCTTGACAGACTTTCCCAGCCAAAAAAAACATCGTTTTTAGAGTCTAAAAACTTGGACAAAATTATGCCAACATTCAAAGTACAGAAATATTAAATATTAATCTTTCAGAGATGTGTACGGACCACCATTAATGTAGGAATATAGGAAGGGGTCCGTTTACTGACTTACCTATATTTTAGATGTATAAATTGGCAGGGTTTAGACTGACACAAAAATACATCATTAATTAAACGAGTTCTCTCTTTTTAGGAGTTCAGCAAATAAATTGTGAGTGACGAAATGTAATTGACAGTAAACGTTACTTATGTTGAAACAGCAGAACTGAATCATTTAATTACAAATCAATAAATTACATCACATGAGGATAAAGATTGGGTCTGATTTTTCTTTTATATACAACTACTGTGGACAGATTTCAATTTAAAAACAACAGACAAGTAAAGTCATATTTACTTATACTGCAGGTACATTACTTAGAGTTTAGTTACTTAAAGTAAGAAAGTTTCAGTGAAGAGGAAATGGAGGATCAGGAAAATGAAGGATGAGGAGAGGCATTATCTTGACGTGTTTTAACCAGAAACATGGCAGCTCTCCGGCCGATCTCGGCTACTTGTTGGTACCCTTGGTAAAGCATATGACGACTTTGTTACCTCGTGAAGATGGTCAATCTCCCTCGGTCCAGTTTGATCAGTTCGTTTACTGTTCTTCATCGTCTCCAGACGTGTACCAAGACTGGGACCGAAAGTAACGGCAGCTCCTGGTGTTGTTGTTCAAGATAAGACGTTCCTTAAAGGAATGTCAATAAATGAGAGCTTAGAGCTCAAAAACAGACTCATAGCTTGCAAGTGCTATGAAGTCCCAACTGAATGACGTGTCATTGGCATTTGACTGACGTTCATTCAGCTCTTTGGGGAACCTCATGGCTTGAGAACCTCCAGCAGACTCTCGAAGTTCCAGCAAAGCTTAGAACTTTAAGGAAGGATCTGATCAGTGACTTGTTCTTCCCCGACTAGTCCAAACGAACCAGTGGAAGAGAGTTAGAATGCATGAAGGTCACTCGGACAGGAGAAGATTGTTTTTAAGAAGTTGTTTAGAATGAAGAGAGAGAAACAGATAAGACTGGAGTCAGCTTCATAAAACAACTGATTAAAACTGTATTCTAACTTCTAACAAAACTGAGGAGTTCAGTCTGACATATTAATTCACTTTCACCATTTGATTCATCATATGAAGAAGTGACCATCATTTTGAAATAACATTGGATTTCCAACTTGAATTAAACAGTTTGAATGATCAAACATTGAATTCAATAATGCTTACTTAACACAAGGTTATTCATTAACACAAAATAGAGGAATAAGAGTGTCTCTTATGACTTATTGTGTTTTGATTCAAAATAATGTAATAAAATAGTGTTAATGTCTTTTTTTCTGAGAGTATCAGTGAAAAGGTGTCACTAGGACATATCAGAGAGACAAAGGTGTATTAGAGAACCCATTCTGGTTCACTATAGTCCCCCCTTTTGGAAGTCATCGCCTGTCCATGGGGATGAGTTCCAACACGAAAGGATACTACCAAATGTCTCTGATCTTGATGTAATCCAGCAAGAGGAAAAAATCAAAAATAATAATCCCATAATGTTTTTGGAAATTCCATACTGTTCGTAGGTAATCCCATAGCGGAAAGCTTTTAATCCTTTGGAAAACAAAGTCTTATAATCCACAGCGGTAATTCCACAGCGGTAATTCCATATCGATTAGAGTTGTTGATTTCATCAGCAACAATTGTTTTTATCAGCATGTAGAGGGGATCCCTCGATTGACGCAGAGGAGGCGACCCTTGGATGAAGGTTGAAGACCAACGTTGAAGTAGCAGGTCCCCACATCGAAGGTTGAAGGCTGGTTGGTTTCCAGTCCGTGCCACTCTGGTTCTATGTGTCATGCAATTATGTGGTTTTAGGTGGGCTTATGATTGGGATTTTACATTAGCCTTACCTATATGCACCTGGTATGTAAGCTATCATGGTTTAGATCAGCTATAACTACCAATTAAGGGGTGGATCATGCATCAAAAGTTAAATATAGGGATCTACGTCTATAGAAGGTTCAGGAGGGCTTCTGTAACTAAGGCCTCTTCTTCCAAACTATTCCTCCATTCATGATTTAATTTTAGTTAAACAAAAAAATGACAAAGGTGTGTTAGAGAACCCCGTCTGGTTCATTACACATGCGTGCTCAGAGCGAGATTGGCTTGGCGGGGGGTCTTTACCGAGGTTCCTCCTCGTATGCTGTCCACTTCTGCGGTGGCGCACGCGTCGTCGAGCGGTGCCGCGGCTGTGCAGGTCTGCCTCCAGCAGGTTCTCTGGGGGGGGACGAAACTCCGACGGGGAATGCCCACCCTGAGGGCTTCAGCCTGCCTGCGCCTTTGGTCCAGCTTGGTTTGGATTCGCTCCAAAGTCTGGCCAAAAAGTCCCTCCGCTTCTATCGAGTGGTGGAGAAAAGGCACCTTTTGTCCCTCCGGTAAATCCGTCAACGTCATCCACAGGTGGCGGATCGCGATGACCACTTCCGCCATACCTCTGCCCTGAGCCACAGCAGCTGACCCCATCATGCGGAGAACAAAGTCTGTTGCTCTGCGGGCTTCGTCCAGTAATTCGGCAGCAGCTTGCTTATCCGAGGTTTCCTGCAGTTGTTGGAGTTTTTCTGCGAGGTAAGCCTGCATCATCGCGGACGCGTTCATGGCGCGCGCCGCGAGTCCTTGAGCTCTGTAGCACTTCTCGAGAAGCGACGCTGAGGCTCTGCAAGCTTTGCTAGGGAGAGTCAGTTTTGTTCCTGATGACTTGGGAACCAGGTGGGATGCCAGCGTGTCCTCAATCTGAGGCGCGTTGGCTGAACCCACCTGATCCATGCCTTCCACGTCGAGGAATTGTGAGAGAGGAAAAAGAATGGGCGCTCGTGGCTGAGGCCAGGTGCGGGTCAGTTCCGTGAGGAAGTCTGGGAAGACGGGCATCCTTTGCCTTGTTGCAGCCTGCTGTTTTGAATAAAAATAGTTCCCCGCCAGCCTCGTGACCTGTTGGCGAGGTGGGGGTTCCGGCCAGGGGATGTTCAACGCGTCCGCTGCTCTGTGGCACAGGTCGAAAAAAGGCCGGGATGGAGAAGTCCGTTTCAGGGAGCGCAGGTATCGGGGTCCTAGGGAGGTCCTCTACCGGATCCTCGATTTCTAGTTCTGGTTCCTCCGCTAAAAATTCGCCAGAGGCTGAGATGGAGATCTCGTCTTCATTCATCATGCCCCTGGTGTCGAATTCGACTGTTAGGTCCACCATGGGAGCAAGCGGGTTAAGGCTGTCGTCCCATTCGACGCGCGTGCTGTCACGTAGAGCCATGTGTTGGAGCTCTGGGGTCGGAGTGAGGGTCTCCGTGGTGTCTGGGTCCAGTGGACCAGCTGAGCTTCCCATGGCCTTAGGCACGAGGTCCACCCGATGCCGTAGCACTGCGTCCAGCATCTGGCTGCAGTGTGGGCAAGAGTCGGGCGCGTCCAGAGCTTGTCTTGCATGAAATATACCCAGGCAGACTGGACAGGCCTCATGGGTGTCCGTTGCTGCGAGGGCAAATCCACAGCCACTGGGACAGGCACGCGAGGTTGGGCTCGCCGTCCCGCTGGTTTTTCTTTGAAGTTTTGTCTTTCGCTTTCCCTACTCCAGAGGCATGTCCAAGACAAGGCGAGCGAGACCTTCCAGAATCCTTTTTCTTCGTTGTTCAGGTGTCTCCTCCGTCGTGTCGCTTTTGCTGGCTTGCCCGCTAGTATGTTAGCCGGGGTAGCAGTTGTGGCGTAGTTATAACACCGTTGTAGCGAAGCAACCTGTAGGGAGAGGAGAGAAAAAGACTTTGAGGTTATAGAAATGTGCTGGACTAGCTTTCGCTAGTCCAGCCGTACGCAGGAAAAAATTCTCTGTGCGCTCTGTGCAGGGAGCAAGCTCACCTCAAGTTGAGCGATGGAGCAGCAGAGAAGTCCCGTGAAGAGAGGTAGTTCAGGTTTGCTAGGTGAAGTGCAAAAAGAGACAGTTGGAGGGGCGTCAGTCGCCTAAGTACCTAAAGGGCGGTACCTCTGGCGCGGGTGATGCCCCCTGCCGTAAAAGGCGTGAATGTATTCCTTCAGGTAATCGCGCGGGGGCGCAATTCCCATAGCAAGTATGTTGCACCGAGAGACCGAACTGAAAGGGAACTGCTTATGAGACCCTATGAAAAATTACCATTCATGATTCAAATAAATCTAAAAGAACAACACATTTCTCTATGCCAGTCATGTAATTCTCTTTTTAAAGCCCAGGCAGTGTCCTTTTATTTAGCAAAACAGTTTAATATGAAAGGTGGCGCCAGTCCAAAGTGACTGTGTGTTTGAGACATGCTCATCCAGACCAAAGAGTCACCTTAATGACTCAGAGTCTGTGTGCATTGTTTGTTTCTAGTCATTTGGATTTTATTATTGGACTTGAGCTTTTTGATTCCTGTGTTTAATTTAGTTACTTGCGTTTTATTTATTTTATTTTGTTCTGCATTTTTACTATCACATTTGCTCCCTGTCTCATTTGGCTCAGTTTTTTTCTCATCTCCTTTTCAACCTCAGCTCCTGCATCTCTACAGTCCAGAAACAAGTTGGTTTTGTTTTGTTTATGCCATAGTCGGGTATTTTTAATGTTCTTTCTACATCACAGTTCATTTTCAATAATCCATGTAGAAAATACAACAAAGTTCACTCAGTTCGTCTGGACAGTTTCTTTTTTATTGTTGAGACGTTTCATCCTCCATCCAAAGAACTTCGTCAGTCCGAGGAGCCCCAACAAACTCAGTCCCACAAGCAGCAAACCCACATCTCAGTAACCCCTAACTCAGCTTGTTGTGGCTCTTTGGACTGATGAAGTCCTTTGGATGAAGGACGGAACATCTCAACAAAACAAAAAGAAACCGTCCAGATGAAATGACTGAACTTTGTTGGATTTTCTTCTTGGATTATTGAGCATGAACTTTGATGTTTTGAACCACTTTGGCTATGGCTGCCTCAGAAATCATCTTATCACCAGCAAACTGATTGGTCCCTTATGTGGGTTTGCTGCTTGTGGGACTCAGTTTGTTGTGGCTCGTCGGACTGATGAAGTCCTTTGGAAGAAGGACGAAAGTTCTCAACAAAAAAAAGTAACAATCCAGATGATCTGATTGAACTGTGTTGAATGCTCCAATTCTCCTCATGATTATCTCTTTTTTGTATGTGAGCTTGCTGCCACTTCAGACGTTTTTTTGTTTTATTGTTTTAACATAAATATATTTCCTTTTGAGCTCCTATCTGCATTCTGGGTCCACAAACTTCCTGCCACCATGACAAAGTCTTCTCGAGCTATCCGTCTTTGATTAGACACGCTGTCTGTAGCATCATGAAAATCTTCAGTTACACAGCAAGTGAAGTCCAGGTTTTGAAAACCTCTTGGCTTCATTATCCTTCTGTCTGCTTTGCAAAGTTCAGGCCCTCATACATATAGAGATTAGTTCATCCGTGTTGGTACAGCTGCCTCTCCTCTAGTCCCAAACCAGCAGCAACAACAGCTGGAAAGACTGAAGTTTGTCTGGCTCATGGAGTCAGAAGTGCTGGGAAAATAAATGTATTCTGTTTGGAGTTGAACAGTCTGCTCACAAAAGAGCTAAATTGACTTCTGGTCCGAGGTAGAGCGGCATGGTGGCACAGTTAGTGGAGCTGCTGCATCTCAGAAAGAAGGTCACCAGATCAAATCCCATCCAGGGCCTCTTCTGGGTGCAGTTTGCATGTTCTCTCCGTGTAAATGTGGGTTTTCTTTGGGTACTCCAGTTTCCTCCCACAGACCAAAAACATGCATGTTAGACTGATGGGTAACTTTAAATTGTTCCTAGGTGTGAGTGAGAGAGTTAATGTATTTTTTTTTTTGTCTCTCTGTGGCCCTGGGATGGACTGGAGACCTGTCCACGGTGTTCCCGGCCTCTTTCACACTGACTCTATGGGCACCAGTGACCCCCACGACCCAGAAAGGAAGAAGTGGGTAAAGATAATGGATGGGTGGATGGATGGATGGGCGGATGGATGGATGGATGGATGGATGGATGAATGGATGGATAGAAGGAAAGGTTTGAGGTAAACAGATTTGCACTTTACGAAAGACAAATTGTGCTTTTATTAGGAAGGTGATGGTTTGTCAGAACACACTGCCAGTCGTTTTTTGTGTCAAATAAACAAAAGGTAGAAAAACAGCTGCATTACTGCACACCTGGTCAGATAAAACGTTTTATGTGCATCTGATCTACATCAAAAACAGTTAAAATACACAAGGATCTGAGTCTGAGCCTTTCTACTGTTTCTGCAATTTTCAGTTATTTGGCAGTGACTGACAAATAACAACAAAGAAGAAAGAAAATGTAAAGTTGCATGAAACACTTTAATAACTGGAAAGCTGTATAATATTTGATCAGCCAGAGGCACCAGATCATTTGTCTGTTATCAGCTTCTTATCATGCCAAGGGCAATATCCAACCATATTTCATCTGGATGTCAAATGGTGAGCAGTTTCTCTTAAAAATACAAGTTGGGAATGTTAACTTGCACTTGATTTAAAATATAACAGAGAAAAAAAATATTGTTGCCTATGAGAGTAAACAGTAAAAATAACCAGAGAAATTGCATTTCCGAAATCACGGTGTGAATGCTTATTGTAGAATAAACATGTTGCATTGTAGCAGAAATGAAAGAACACGTCTTGATTTGCAGAATAAAGCAGAAAGACCTTTTTTTATTTATTTATTTGCTGAATTGGGTATACCGTAAAATAGCAGAAATTAAAACAAAAATTCAAATAATTTGAAAAAAGATGAAATAATAAAAAAAAAATGTTTAAAAGTAGCTGAAACGTTAGAAAGAAGCTTAAACTAACAAAAGGAATTGTAAAGAGCTGAAATGAACTCAGTAAAATTAGTTGTAAAGGCTACATTTTGCACAAAAACACCGAAATTGTATCTGAAAGAGAGACTAAACCCAGGTTGAGACGGTAACTCCTCCTTCCAAAATCTCCCTAAAATGGGTGTGTCGAGAGACAAGGAGGGGTGGAGGTAGAGTTGTGCTTTTGTTCACGCCTCCACCTGCAACAACCTAAAACAAATTAAACCTCTAGCCAACAACATACACCAAGCAACAACAAAGAATAAACATGTAGATGTATTTATCCATTCCACCCATTCCATCCAAAACCAAAGGCCTAAAAAAATGAAAATGAAAAGAAAAATAAAACCGCTTGTCAGGAGTGAAATGCAGCACTTCCATATAAGGTATGCACTTCTCATCTCTGCAGGGGATTGGCTCTGCTTGAACCACCTGTGTGACATCACACATGAGCAGACATGTCACACATGAGCGTTTGCACAAATAAGAAAATTAAGGTGTAATCCACCAGTTCAACCCATAGAACTACCGTAAACACATTTTTAGACCAAATATTGCCAAATATTGCCAATTTACACAGATATGCACAATTATGTGAGAATAAACACAGCCATAGTGCTAGATAACATTTTAAACACATTCTAGGGAGTTTATCAGCTAAAAAAAGTTAATTTTGGGTTTAGTCGCACTTGAAGTAGCAGAAATGGCTTAAAATAACAACAAAAAAAGTGAAAAAGAGCATAAACTGAAATTACGGTAAAGAAGTTAAGTAGGTTGAAAGGAGCAAAAAAATTACCATGAAAAACTTGAATTTATTGGAAAAAGTTAAAATTAGCTAAAAATGCTTAAAATGTAGCTGAAAAGGTAGAACAAGCCTAAATTAGCAGAAAAAGACAGAAAAAAACATGTTTGTCTAATTAGGCAAGCAGAAATGAGCCTCAAAAAAAGGAAAATATAAGAAAAAATATGAAATTACCATATTTTCCAGACTATAGGTCGCTGTTTTTTGCCTAATTTGCATGCCCTGCGACCTATAGAGTGGTGAGACCTGTTTATGGATTTCCCCCCATAATTTCAGACCAATTTTGGGCTCAGATATGACCGTTTTTCATTTTGGCAAAAAAATGGTGCAGTACCACTTTCGGCCACTAGGGTACACCCACCGACCGTTCCCACCTCATGTGTCCGAAAGCAGCCTTGGTTGGATTTACTCTGTCGCTGCCCGGCCTCCTGCTCTGGAGGTAACTACCAGAGGTGGGACCAAGTCACTGTGTTGCAAGTCTGAGTCAAGTCTCAAGTCTTTGACCTCAAGTCCTAGTCAAGTCTCAAGTCAAGATGGTCCAAGTCAAGTCAAGTCTCAAGTCAAGACAGGCAAAAGTCGAGTCAAGTCTCAAGTCAGGAACTTTTAATTTCAAGTCATTTCGAGTCGTTCCCCCCCTTTTTTTTATCATTTGCAATTATACATAAAATGTAAATAATAGACCATTTGTTCTTTTTAAAATCTGTATTTATCTCAAATGATAGAACATGTGCAGCTGAACACAACGTATAAACACCGGCTTCCTGAGCTAACACGGTGCACATTATTTGTGGAGGCATTTCAAGGACAGGAATTTTGGCAAATCGTAGAATACAAGTGAAGGCTAAGCGGTATCACCAACGTAGCCCGGAGTACACATGCTAACACGAAGTTAGCTAAAGTCAACTTTCTCACAGCAAAAGAAAAGTGCATCCTACCGATCTTTGTGAAGCTTCAAATGCCGGACAAAGTTGGACGTCGTCCATCCGATATTTTCTTATTGCATGTTTTAAAAGTTGCAGCTCGGTTTTTATTTGAATGTTAATAACCTGTACACCCAAAATAAATTACTCGCGGAAGCATATTGGAATGCTTATTTCGTCTTTAGTTCCCTCAGCCCTGTAGCCATGCCTTGTTTTTTTTCAAATGTCTAAATCCTTTTAATTTGATTGGTTGTGCTGCAGCTACGCACACACATACATAAGGAGTGTGGAAAAACAGATGCCCAGTCTGCGCCTGTTAATACGGAATGAGTGAAATTAATTAATGGGGCCACTTTATAACGCGTTTTAAATTTTTGACTTGACTAAAATATCAAGTCTTTTCAAGTAAACAGCTTCAAGTCAAGTCAAGTCCCAAGTCAATGGCGTGCAAGTCAAAGTCAAGTCCGAGTCTTTCAGCATTTTTTCAAGTCGTCTCAAGTCGTGATTTTAATGACTCGAGTCTGACTCGAGTCCAAGTCATGTGACTCGAGTCCCCACCTCTGGTAACTACTGTTAGCTGTGTTTGTTAGCAAGATAAGTCAAGAACCACAGGACAGATTTTTATCAAACTTACAGAAAGTAATCACTGTATGGACATTTACAAGTGACTAGTTTTATGAGATGTTTGAGATAAAAAAACAATATTTTAGCATGTTGTTTGTTGTTAGCTGTAGCTACCTAAACGGATGCTATATATAAATAACTCGTGATCCACAGGACATAGTTTTTTCAAACTTACTGAATGTAATTATTTGGGTTTCATTTACAAACCGTGACCTGTATGAGACATTTGAGATCAAATGTGTTGTTTTATAGACGTAGTCATGTCGCGGTTAGCCTCGTTTTATTTCTGTGTATATTTTAGCAAATAGCTCATAAACCACTCGGCGGATTTTTTTCAGCTTACAGAAAGTAATTATTTGGTATTCATTTACAAACTGTTTACCTGTATGAGACATTTGAGATAAAATTGGATTCATTTATAATTTATTTTCGCAGTGCACGCGACCGTTCGGAAGATGTCAAAGCGAAACAATTTAAATCCAGCAGATTTGACTATTTCGTGAATTTATTAAGGAACCATTAAGCTCAGGAACCCTTGTGCTATAATGTCAGCTATAATTTTTAGCAAACAAATACTGTAATTGTTTTTACCGTGTTATTCTTGTAAAGTCCTTCCGTGCTCGCTCGCTTCTGTGGCCCCCATTTTCAGCAGGGCAAATGAGGTGCTGACGCGTCGCGTAGCTTTGACGCATAATAGATGCGACCTAAGGTGCGATTTGTTTATGGATTTTTCCAATTTTTTCCCAATAATTGGACAAAGCAACCTATAGAAAGGTGCGATCCATCAGGCGGAAATTACGGTAGTAAAAAAAAAAAAAGAAGAAGAAGAAGAAGAAGAAAAAAGAAAGAAACCGACAAAGAGCAGCTAAAATATCAGAAAGAAGCTTAAATTACCAGAAAGTGGAAAGGGCCCATTTTTGTTGAATTAGGCTGAAGAAAGTTGAAATGAGTGCAAAACATGCGGAAATATCTGAAAAAGCTAAAATTAGCATAACACATCTAAATAGTAGCTGAAGTAGCAGAAAAAGCGGAAACTTGCATAAATAAGCTGAAATGAGCATATCAAGCTGAAATTAACAGAAAGAAGTTAGAAGAAGCACAAAAATGTAGTTAGCATAAAAGATCTGTAAGGAGAACAAAACTGCTGAAAACTGCTGAGCTGAAAAAGAGTTTAAATTTGCACAAAGAAGCTGAAAGAAGCTACAACCTTTTACTGCTCCTTTCACATTTTG
>JBBPBX010021702.1:14540-25990 GCA_038048925.1 Garcialebias charrua | reverse complement strand
AAATATGCTGATAGCTGGTTGTACAGTCACAACCTTCTCGAGCATTTTTGAAAGAAATGGCAGTTTGGAGATCAGCCTGCAGGAACAGAGGGGTCAAGAGTGGGTTTCTTAATGAGAAGCTGGACAGCTGCATGTTTAAAATGTTCAGGGACCACACCAGAGGACAGATTGCTGTTCAGAAGAGCAAGGACTGAAGGACCTACAGTGACAAAAACCTTTTTGAATAAATGAGGAGGAACAGCATCACTTGGTGAACCTGTTGGCTTTAAGTGACTAACCACCTCCTGCAGAGACGACAGAGTCACAGGTTCAAAGCTGTCAAAAACAGCTGAGCAGGGCACAGAGACTGAGATGATCACTGGTGGGAGAAAGCTCTGATGGCTATTCATAAAACCTCTATATGTGTCCGCCTGAGTCTGATACAGTTCAAAGTGGTATTCAGATGTCATTACTCAAAATCTAGACTGGCACGGATCTACCCTAATGTAATAGATGTTTGTGACCGCTGTGGAGGCTCGCCCTGCAATCTTACACATATGTTTTTTTCGTGCTCAGCCCTTGTGAACTTCTGGCAAATTTATTTTCATACCATATCGATTGTACTTTCGAAAACTATTGACATCTCGGCTTATACTGTCATATTCGGTCTCCCGGAGCAATATAGTCAATACTCCACAAGAGAGTTGAAGGTGATAGCTTTTACTTCTTTGATCGCTAGGCGTCACCTTCTTTGTAATTGGAAATCAACTAAAACTCCATCCAGCACAATGTGGATAAATGAGGTCATGTCCTTTTTGAAAGTGGAGAAAATTAGATATACTAAATCTGGAAATTTGAACAAATTCTACTCTATCTGGCAGCCATTTATGGAATTTGTTGCTTTAATGTAGAAATACAAATTCCCCTGCACACCTAGGTTTCCTTTTTTATTTATTTTTTATTTTTATTTTTTACTTAAAAGTTATTTTAATTTATTTATTTTTATTGTTTTATATTTTATTTACTACTACTTTCACTTTACTGTGTTTCACTATTGGAGGTGTTCTGTATGTGTTTGGTGTTCCTGGAAAAAAAAGGCATGTTAGAGTCAAAGGTGTGAATAGTTTGGTTATCTTCAACACTTTTATACCGTCAAATTTGTAAATACCTTTGTTCTATATGCAAAATATCAATAAAAATATGTGAAAAATGAAAAAATGAAGGGGAATACCAAAGAATTCATTCAAAGTGCCTTTTGTTGGCCTTGTTGCTGTTTTAAGTGCTCTATAAATAAAATGGTATGGTATGGTAACTGGAAACATAATTCCTTGAGCAGTGAAATTCTTACTTTGCTGTCCACAATGAATGCCACAATGAACGCCAAGCATAGTAAGAAAAATATTTAAAAATAAAACCAAAAGGACCATCAAAGAGTATCGTAGTTGGAAAAAGCACGGCATGAATTGAAATTGAATAGAATTTTTTTAATCTCCAAATAGACACTATTAACAATTAACTATTAAATTAACACTTTAATTATCAATAAATAAATACAATCTCCAAATAGAATTTTTGTTTTAACAATGTAAATAGTTTTGTAATAATAGGCCTAATGTTAAACTTTATTTAAAGTTCTGCTTGCCAAGTGTGATGTAGATTTCTGTGAATGCACTGGAGTTGTTTGTGTCCCTGCCAACTGCTTAGCTGATGACCTCACATTCAGCAGGTGAAACAGCTGATCGAGTAAACATGGGCAGAAACTTTTAGTTTAGTATCTTCGTGTGTACAGACACGCCTCTAACATTACATCAGTCAGCAAACACAGCTGTCCTGTTGCATCAGTGTAGTTTTTGTCTAAATACTGAGTACATTAGTGCCTGGAGTGTGTTTGTTTCTTAATGACAAATTCTCAATGCTCTCTGTGTCCTTTCAGTTCTCCAAGCTTGTTTGTGATTGTTGCCAGGAATTCTACCATTCCTTGTCTTAACCAAAAGAAGGAATGTATTTAACTTAATTTTTTCTTAGTTTAATTTTGTCTGAATGTACAATCATACAGTGTTTCATCTCTTCCAACTCTTGTCATTATTTATTTTTAAAGCATTTTGGATTACGACAGGCCCACTTGCTCCTCACCACTTGTCTTGCACAGCCTGATTTTACAAGTGAAATAATGTAAAACCCAACCTTTGTGATTCAAAATATGATTGGTGACATGATGCATATGTGGCTTAAGAAGTATATAGTAAATGGACTGTACTTATCTGGTGCCTTTCTATCTGATCAAGACACTCAAAAGCACTTTACACTACAATCTGTGTCCTCATTAACCCATTCATATAGCACTCTACTAGGTCTATACAAAGCTAATTGAACAAATTATTCTAAAGACACTAATATTCATTCATTCATTTAACCTTTATGTAAATCTCATTGAGCCTCTGGACTCATTTACAAAAGCGACCTGCTACAAACTAAATAATGATGAACGGCAATGATACAATTACCTTAAACAATAGAAAAACTAGCAAAACATTTTAAGGTAATGTATAAAATCAATAAATAAATAAATAAAAATAATTTAAAATAAATGTTTTAATTTAGTACATGTTTAACATTCTGACTTGAAGTTAAACCAGGAAAATGTTTATGTTTATTAAATTTGTTCATTTTTTTTAAACAAAAGAAACAATACAAGACAATCTCATAAATGATAATGTACAAAATATTAAAAAAATGAAAGGTAGCAGAAAGAAGAATAAATCTTATTATATCTGCCCCTTACTTCCAAAAATGTAGAGTACTAGTAATAATAAAAAAATTCTTAAATGTTTAATTAAAAACAAAAAAGGAGAGATCTTGCCCTTTAGCTTCCTGGGTTGTTTTTTTGTTGTCACGTGACGCGATCCCACCTTCGTCTCTTCCGGAAACAAAACGTCAGTGGGTCCACTCCTTAACGGTTTGCCGTTGCAAAATCTGGCTAAACGTGCTCATAAGCACCGAGGACAAAGTTGTCGGATGGAAGGAGGTGCACCCATATTTCTAGAAAGACTGCGTCAGAACGTTAAAGATTAATGTGTTTAAAAAAAAAAAAGAGTTAGAAGTCATTTGTTAGTTAATGAGTCGGCCAGATTTCATTACAAAACTCCCCCCACCCGGCGCGCCTGCTTGTAAATGGTGCGTACCCAGGTGGTTGTTGAGCGCAGGCGCAGCAGCAGTTCGGCTGTGTGCTCTGTCTGCCATGAAACAACCAGAGGAAACAACATCTACACAACTATACTCGTCTCGCAGGTGAGTCTAAACACATCTGTTACATTTCATTCAGGCTAAATTGTGTTTATTTCAGAGGAAATAGCGCAGGGTCGAGGAACTTTCCAAAAGGATTAGTCTAGAACTGTGTCATCGGGACAGTCCAGCTCAACAACGTGTTTGTAACGAACACGAACAGATACTGTACTTTCAGTCACTGCTCTCAACACAACAGCCTGACAACACTTTGACTTCCCCAAGTTCAGTTTCTCCAAAAAAAAAAGCTTTAGTCCGTCGAGGTTCCAGTACAGACATATTTGAGGAAAATGAGAGCTATAACAGTTGTATGAATACTCCACAAGAGCATACAGCTTTATACAACTAATAAATATTACCTGTTCAGCTTTATTCTTCAACACAACTGGAACTTTAGTTTTTAGACTGCTTCCACGTTAATACATTTAGAGCTGCCTTCAGGAACACGCAGTCGGGACATTTGGAGGACATTTCAGCTCTTTTTGCGTTTGTGTGCATTTTATTCCATTGTTAATAAGGTCTCATGGTTTTTTTTTTTTTAGTAATTGTAGTCCTGGGAGATAAAGTTAGAGAGGCCAGACTGAGATGGTTTGGACATGTCCAGAGGAGAGACAGTGGGTATACTGGTTGAAGGATGTTAGAAATGCAGCTGCCAGGAAAAAGACAAAGAGGAGATACAGGTGGTCCCCGACTTACGACACATCGACTTACGACGTTCCAGACTTACGAGCGGACTAACGAACAGTAAAGTTGTACAGAAAATACAGCACTGGTATGTGTTTTTAGATGAAAGTGTGTTAGCTAACCGTTTGTAAACAAAGTTCTGTGCATGTTTATCAATCAATCAAGCAATTTATTCATTTCAAAATTTAAAAAACACAAGAATACTGTTTACAAAAAAACACAATATAAAATCAACAATCCATGAAATGAAAGGAGGCAGAAGAAGAAAAAAATCTTGTCATATCTGTCCCTTCGTCAACGAAATTAATTCATACAATCAATTCAAACAGCAATCACAAAAAATAAGATTATAAATGATTTCTCACATAATACCATATATAGTACCGGTAGTTTGTATAAGATCTAATTTATGAATATTTGTTCAAAATTTTTATTTTAATAATTTTCTTAAATATAGGTATTGATTTTGCAATTTTAATATCAGGTTCCAAACCATTCCACAGTCTTAGACCCTGTACACACGTAGCCTGGTGTTTGAAAAACGAATATTTGCGCAAAAAAAAAATCTCTGTCCATACATGTTCGAATATTTAAAATGTTTGTCTACATGTCCCGTTTTATTTCACCAGAGAGCGTTGTAAAGAATATGCTGAACCCATAGGTGGCAGTGTAGTGCTGTCACAACCCTCCAACTTCAGCCGCGACTTCCTGTTATTTATTTATTTATTTTCTTTAGTTTGTGTGGACATACCGCAAGGTTGGACTACTATTAAATACCGTGTTGGAGTACAAAATTAAGAAAACGCAGGAAGATGTCGACTGGGAATCATGTCAGAGCAGGTATGTTGACATTTTAGCGTTTTTTTTTTAGAGCATTATGTGACTGTCAGCGCCGCAGCAGCTGGAGGAGGTGGAGCAGAAACCTCTGGTTCTGAAGTCCACACGCAGACTCGAAAGCGGAGAATTCTCAAATCTCCACTTTGGTCGGAGTTTTGTTATTATTTGTTTATAGTTACATCAACCGGAGTTCACGTGTGGATGAAAGGCCAAACCGCACGATAAACTGTTCGGTTTTACTGATAAACGGCTATGTGTGTACAGGGCCTTATTCCTTGTACTAAAGTAGACCTACTCTTTAAACTGGTTCTGTGTTGTGGCATAACAAAAAGATCTGTTCCCTTGAGATTATAAGTACTAGTCCTTTTTACAAAAAGCATTTGGATATTTGAGGGTAAAGTTTATGAACCAGTATGTACGTTTGTGTTAAAAACGGGTATTAGGCGCAGCGCTAGCATACATTTTCCGACTTGCAACCAAAAATCCGGACTTACGACGATGTACGAATTTTCGACTTACGAGCGATTCGTAGGAATGGAACTCTCTCGTAAGTCGGGGACCACCTGTTTATGGATGCAGTTAATCAAGGATTCAAAGTTCTTTATTCATCATACGCACCACATGTAGTACATGTGGTCAGGGGGGGCGCCAGGAATATTGGGCCCCATGACAAAAAATCCAATTGGGCCCCCCTGCACAGCTGCTTTTGCTACATCTCTAGAATCTAACTGATCCAGCAAAAGTTTTACATAAATAACATTAAAGGCTTGCTTCCTTTGGTCCAATACTGGTACTAGCACAATATTTACTGTTAGTGAATTGTACATGCAACCGTCTGCATAGAGTATGCAATTCACTATTTAAAGCAAGATTAAAAACTACACATAAAAATGCACTAAAAGCCATAAATTAATCTCTATTTTTATTGCACAAATTCAAAACAAATGACAGTAAGCATATTTGTATGCTTAACTAAATATTCCAAAGGGAGTAAACCCCTTTCTAGTTTCCCCCATCCCGCCTCCCTCACACATAGAATGGTGTTTCTTGCAGGCAGAAGAGTAAAACTTCTTTGTTTTGCTCCTTGTGCTCCCCAGTTGTTGTAGTTAAACCTCCTAGCATGAATGTTCACTTCAGTCACAGTGTTCAGCCTGACACTAGTGCTTATATTTATCACTGTATGTTTATGCTTATGTTTGACTTTTAATTGAATGAACACAGAACTACAGCTTGGGTTGTCTTGTTCTTTTTTTTCTTCTTTTTTTGTTTAGATTTTGTGATCTTATTGAGATTGTTTCTTCACAGCACTGTATTAGGAGTGGTCACAGAGCCACTGTTCAACTTTAAGCAAATAAAATGTTTGTTGAAAAAAATATGCCCCCTTGAAAAAATAGAATGCCCCCCCTTTGAATTGTTTCTGCAGCCGGGTCTGTGTGCATGATGTGTGTGTGTGTGTGTATGCGTGCGCAAGTGTACAGCTTCTCGCTGTAACGGTTTGATATTTGACTTTATTCAGATAAAAGACGTGGTGTGGATTATTTATCATACCTCTGATTTTACTTGACCTAACAACGAGATTTAAAATCTGTAGTTTTAACACTAATTGACCCACGTACCTGTGGGTGTGACAAACTCCGTGACTTCTCCATGATCTGACAGTAAAGCTGCATACAAACATGCTTGCTTATAAGACCCGCCTTCCTGTTAGTGATTGGTCAAAACAACGTGAGCTTCAATGTGATTGGATGTAATCGCTGTCCATCAATCATTTTAAGTTGAAGCGGACCTGCGGGCTGACGAGTACGTTCACACCGAACGCTTTTTGAGCGGCCAAAAAGCGTGAAACGCCTCAAGGTGGACGCACTGGTGTTCAGACCGGAATGAGAAGCAGCAGCGGCGATGGCGGCAGGTTGTGGGAGGAGCTTACAATTCAAAACGGTGTGAACGTAGTAGAGGGAACAGCAGCGTCAAGTCAGAGTCGTCTGGTCAGAGCCACGTCAAGTGAGCTAGCAGCTAGGAACATACCATTTCATGCAGATACAGGGGGGTGTTTGTTAAATATGAGGATGTTTGCTTTTTGGTCTGGGAGAGATAATATTTAAGTTTTACTGTTAAAACAAGTAAAAACAAAGCTACTACCATTAATGTACAGTATTATTATCAGGGGCCTACCACACCATGAAAAAAAAGGCCAATCTGGGGCCCCTGTCAGTCAAGGGCTCTTAGAATTGTACAAACTTTTACCCCCCATACGGTGCCCCTGCATGTGGTGGAACGAAATTGTGTACACAGGGTCCCAGTTACATCCAACAAAAGTATTAACATGTAAAAAAAAAAAAAAAAGTCAATAAGATCTAAGATATGAACTAAGAAAAACGTTTAACTAAAATACACTAAGCACTAGTAGCATAAAAACAATATGCTGAACGGCAGCACGAACATGAATCTGTCTGAGCAGATGAGCACGCATGAACACAGCAGCGTGAAGTCAGAGAGGACATGGAGGTAGTTGGAGAGAGGACAGAGGATGCAGAGGACAGAGATGGAGGAGGATGGCTCCCTGTGGAGAGACCCCTGAAGATGGAAAAGCCGAAAGAAAAATAAATCAGTTGGGGTTAGAGCAGTCGTCCTCCAGT
Organism: Garcialebias charrua; assembly: GCA_038048925.1. Taxonomy (NCBI): domain Eukaryota; kingdom Metazoa; phylum Chordata; class Actinopteri; order Cyprinodontiformes; family Rivulidae; genus Garcialebias; species Garcialebias charrua. The sequence goes on along the minus strand of JBBPBX010021702.1, from coordinate 18,572 downwards.
AAAAGAGTTGGGGGTTCGATTCCACCTATATTCATACACATTATGTACGCCACATGTCCTGGGTGCACATTTGGTTTTATGTTTAGCATAAAATGACAAGAACATGTCAAAGTGTCCCGTGGGCAAGACGGTGAACCCAGCATAGAAACGGTCCATTTACTTTTTAAAGTTGAGGAGGCTTTGGGTTCTTCCACCTTAATTTTTTTTTTAATTTCTGTGTGAATATTTTTGAACCATTCCAAACTTAGTGTTTTGTCATTTCCTGTCTAAAGCCTCTTCTGTCCCCTGACCTGACATTGGGGTCCTCCGCTCCAACCTGCTGTCCTCAGTGAACACATCATGGTGGATGTGACCAAGTGGCCCATTTTCAGCCTGATGGCACCCGAGGAGCTCTCCTCCATAAGGAAGGCCTGTGTGTTTGGTTTGTCTGCAAATGAGGCCATTTACATCACCAATGATGACGAGGTGAGAGGTCAGAGGAGAAACATCGTTTTACTGTCACTTTAGGAAGTTAAGCAGTGTATCCTGTATAGACCGGTTGTTTCTGCAGGTTAATTCACGTTTACCTCACTGTTTTACACCTTTTACCTTTTCCTAACTTGTTTTACGTTCAGCTGATGTATAGTTTATATCTTTTTTTTTTTTTACAAGCAAGAGACGATAAGCATCTAGATTATCTAAAAGTCCAGTCCTCTGGACAGATTATTCTTGGTTAAAAAGTTTTGTCTTTATTTCCAAAAAAGACTGAAGAAATGACCTGACTTAACCTCGTTAGATTTATCTACCTGGATTATTGAGCATGCATCAGGATGTCCCAAGAGTAAGCAATCCATCATGAATTAATACATCATGATGTCATCAGTTTGTGTCAGTGGAGATGTTTGAAGCTGCACTCATCACTGTTTATAACCACCGAGGTGAGCTGAAAAGCATTCTATAGTGAGACGTAGAGACAAAAACGTAGCCAATTACTGTAAATGAAAATATTAAACTTTTTGTCTAAAAAATTAATGTATCTAAGTGTGTATTTTAGAACTTATAAGACCTTTATTATAAATAAGTAGGAGACAAAATCTAAAGCTGGCCTTTAATACTTATAGTACTATTTGCACCAGCAGCAGGTAGATAAAATATTTATTTGATAACATAAATTGTTTAAAATGGGATTGTAAAATAAAACATTTTTTACGATGACTTACAATGAGTTCATATTATTTCTAGGGCTTTAACAGACTATTCGAGTAATCGACGCATCGATTCCTAGGACATCTATCGAGGTTTTCAATAGTAACGTCGCAGTCACGCCACAGAAAATAAATCAACTTCCTGTTTCACGTATTGTACCCTAATGTGGGTTAAACCCAACCCAAGACACTTTGAACTGAGCAACAGGAAACAACCAAACTTTAATAACACACAAGAGGCAGGTCTATATCACAGATGCCCAGCTCACTCATGGTGTGGCCCGAACACTAACATACCGCTAAGCATTATGGGAAAGACATAACACATAGTCCACTCCCCGTAACCGCTACAGGGGGCGGTGTTGCATGCACTGTTGCAGGTGCGGGGTGGTGTCTGCCTCACTGTTTTTTGTTTCGTTTTTGACGTGCTGCACGTTTCTTTCACTTTTGCAGTTTAATAATAATAACTAATAGTTTTGTTTTTCCTGCGACTTATCTGCAGTATGATAAATGATAGGAGCATAATATCTGCTCCCAACGTTTTGTTGGTCTTTTTGTTGTTGTAAATAATCACGTTTTTATGCATTTTTATGTATTTGCATCTTAAGAGCCTATGACGTCATCGACTACTCGAGTTCTACTCGAGATTTTTTATGCTGATGTCGAGTTTAAAAATTATGTACTCGTTCAACCCCTAATATTTCCTGACTAAACTCTTTAGTTATATTAAAACTTAAAACTTGGTTTCTAAGTGATAATCATACAAAGCAGGATGCAGACTGCTCTAATAATTGTTATAAAAAGCTTTTTTGTTGTGCCTGTCACCTCTTTCTCTGAAGCTGCTGTGTGTGTGTGACAGGTCTTGAGGGGTGGGGTGTCACAGTTGTCAGTTTGTATGACTGAAGCACAACCTGCAGCCCACTCAGCTCACTGCTTCTGCCCCTGGTTGTCCCTCCTTTCACTGGACCTCATGACGTTTGCTCTCTTGCACTCAGGTGTACGTGTTTGGGCTGAACTGCAGTAACTGCCTCGGAACGGGGGACAGCCAGAGCACCATCAAGCCGAAGAAGCTGGACGTCCTGAGCGGCAGGAAGGTCGTGAGTCTGAGCTACGGTAGTGGACCCCACGTCCTGCTGGCCACAGAGGGTAACTTCATGACTTTTCTCCAGAGTTGAGCTCAGATGTGCAGCACAGTGACCAGTTGTGGTTTTTAATAGATGGAGAGCTATTCGCCTGGGGGCATAACGGCTACAGCCAACTTGGAAATGGGACGACCAATCAGGGCGTGGCTCCAGTGATCATGTCTGCCAAGCTGCTCACCAAGAAGGTCACAGATGTGGCGTGCGGCTCTCACCACTCCCTGGCTCTGACTGACTCTGGAGAGGTAAGTGTTTAGGGGTAAATAAAGAGAATAATGACTGATTTCTATCAAAGCTGTAAACAAAGCCTTCTTTCCTGTTCAGAGTCAGTGCTCTGTCATGCAGCATCAACAAAATCTGAAGTCCAGTCACAGCTACAGCTGATCTGCTTTGAGATAAACATCTGGAACATGGGCTCAACAATAAGACATCTACTGTACTGTATTGTGCTTCAAACTGATCCACAGCAAAACTGCATTCCAGCTAAACATGGGCTAGCACACATTTTCCATTCCAGACTTTAAAGAAAACTGGTTTAAAAAACAGATTTTATGAAGGAGGGTGAGGGAGAAAAGTGGGAAAAAGCTGCTGAAGCCTGAAAAATGCCAGTTCTTTAAAAGGTACCATCTTCTGACCTGGGAATTTTTTTTGGCCTAAATAGTTTGCATGCAGTTTATTCTTGTGTTAGAAATGTTTTGAGTCAGAGGCTGGGGCTCTCACTTCATTGCACTTATTTTACACTAGTTTCAGTCAGATCATGATGAAATGCTCAATTTTTGTTGCTAATTCTCACAAACGCAACCGCTGGAAACTTGGATCCTTTGAATAATGTGTCAGAATAACATCCAGGAAACTGCGTAAAGAGGTGGAATTTAGACAAATATACGAGGGTAAGATTTCCCGACTTAAAGGGGACCACAGATGCAAAATTCACTTTTTAATGTTTTTGTACTCAACTTTGGGTATTTACTTCATAAAAAAACAGTCCTAAGGCCAAAAAAATGCACCCAGTGGTTTATTTACTATAAGTATATTTATTTATCTTAGATAGAAACGGCCCGATTGCACTTCCTGCGGTTTGTTACGTCACAAACCGCAGCCACAACCCACAGCCACAACCCATCCCAACCTTTGTCCCGCCCCCGTCACCTAGCAACCCCTGGTAATGCTCCACCCACGCGGTTCCTGAGTTCATCTCAGCCTGCACACTAGGTGGCGGTATGCACCTAACAGTTGTTTGCGATCCGCCATAAATCAAATGGAGAAGAAGAAGAATAGTTCATCTCAGCAGAATGGCTCCTAAAGTTAAATGTTGCGTTGTTGGCTGCATTACACAACATGTGTTGATACACACTCTTCCAGTCTCAGAGAGCAGAGATGCGTGGCTTAATTTTATTTTTAATGGCAATGTCCAGGCGACATTACCGTAGAAGAATTACACTTCTTATACGATGAAGGACTACTTTCGTACAACTGCCAGTTTGGTTGAGTGGTTAGCGCGCTCGAACGCCACTCGGGAGACCTGGGTTCGCATCTTGTCCATGATCTTTTTTTTTTCCCCCCCTTTTTTTTTTTAAACTCCTGGCGCAGATAATGGAGCACTAAGCAGATTTAAAATTGATAGTTTTCAGATGGGAACAGATGTGTGCATGTTTGTGTCGGGCCAGCACGGCTCCTCGGAGAAACACAGATAAAAAGATAGCCCCGGT
>JBBPBX010021701.1:13174-42120 GCA_038048925.1 Garcialebias charrua | reverse complement strand
GATAATGGGTTCTGACCCGAGTTTTCTGCTCCTCTAACGTGGACCGGAACCGACCTTGAGTGACTCCGTGAGAGTCCGTGTTGTTCAACAGCTGCAGTGCTGGGTTACTGAGCGTGACTAAGTTGGCCTGTCTAGATGTGCGCCGCATGTTTCAGCATTTTGGGAAGTTAAATTGTAGCGTTTGAGTTGTTTTAAAGAGTTGTGAAGTTGTTTTCTGCTGTGCAAACTAACGTTAAGCAACGTGTTCTACATGTTTGTTTATGAGCTGTGATTGGTTGAAACGAGTACTGTGTGCTGTCAATCGCTCATGTAGCGAACGCTGATTCGCTGTTGTGTGCTGTCAATCACTCTTGTGGCGAACGCTGATTCGCTGTTGTGAGCTGTCAATCACGTCGCACGCCGTTGCGACCAGCCCACTTTGTCGTCATTTCCGGCGCTACATTGGTCGAAGGTAAGAAACTACATTCGCCATTAATGCTTGGGTAATGAACTACAACCGCTGTGATTGATTGGTTGACGTCACGTATCTGTGTAGCGAGCTCCGCCTCGCTCAGCACAGCAGAGCTGGTGACGCGCTGCGTCGACCCGCCTATTTGTGTCGTCATTTCCTGATGCACTTTGAGTGACAAGCAGACGCAGTTCACACACACACGGTGAAAAGTGGTTTCACTAAAAGTTTAAAAAACTCAATTTAAGCCATCTAAACTGTCTAACAACATAAATTTGTCTCTGACAAGACCGCAGTTCGAGCGTTTATCACGAACACACTAGAAACTAACTCTAAAAGGTAGTTTTAGTTTAAATACTGAATGAAAAATTTAGTCTCCTCGTGATAACAAACATTAAGACTCGAAGCTGCCCCCTGTTGGTTAAGAGACGTTGACAGATGAGTTTTCTCAAAAACATCATAAAAAAGTCAGCATTTTATGGTGAAATTACCAGCTTTAAAAAATTGTTCTGTACACAAACAAAAATTCCTGTTTATTTTAAATAAAAATTTTAGAATAACAGAGGTACAGACAAACAATTTATGCTCATTTTAAATACTGAAGAGATTTAAAATAACACTCAAAAGGGAATTTTTATTTGATTTTCAAAAAAAAAAAAAAAAAAAATGATGGAGAACAGAGCGTTTCCACATTAAGCTCTTCACATCTCTGAATTTTAAACAGAATTGTTGTACATCTGTACACTTTTAGTTAAAAATGGCATTTTTAACGTTTTTCTGTGTAAAATTAATGACTCCAGTTTATTTTAAATGAAAAGTTTAAAATAACGAACAGAACGTCCTTTTTCACTCCTGATAACTGTCAAATGCAGTACGAAATCAGTTTCACTGAGACTGCAAGACATCTTTTTAAAGGCATGCTCAAGCAGCATCCTGTCACATTTTAGTGAAGTCATTGCATTTAAGTCAGCCCTCTTTTATAAGCGTTTGAGTAAGAAAAAACGGAAATCAGGCTGCTTGGGTTAGTTAGTAACTGTTGTTTGAACGTAAGTTCTATTTTAAAGTTAACACTGCAAGAGTGCATTTAACTTTTACAAAGTTCATTGAGGGTAAAAACCTGAAAAAAGGTACCTATGAATACTTATTACACAGTGAAACGCGTAAACCTCAGCTGATTAGTTTATTTGACTCAGCGCTACATTAAAAGTGAATATTTATTTGCAAACACTAACATGAGAACAATTTTTTGATTTTTTTCACACAAAATCAATACAATAATGGACGTGCAAGGAAAAAATGAACATCCTTTGATGTTTTACGACAGGCACCTTAAAGCTCATTTTGGTGACAAATATACACCAGGCATGGAAGAAGATGAAGACTTTAAGTGGTCTTTCTTCTTACATCTCGGCTATAAGATACGATTTCCGTTGCTCACCGTGGTTAATGCAAAAACGCAAACCATGGAAGAAATAAAACAGTGTGTTGTGAATGTCTTTGAAGCTAACATGCAAACCAAAACACCCTTACAGGTGTCCCCAGGTGAAGCGGTCAAATCCCACTCGCTGGAGCTGGAAGGGACAAGTTCATCAACTCCCTCTCCTAAAAAAGGCGAGAAAAAACATGTTTTTCAAACTAACAAACCACAACAGGAACCTGCCCGCTGGAACAATGAGCCGGAGTGGCTCAGACAAGACCCAGAGTACATAAAACGATTTCAAAGGGGCGCACGTCCTAAAGATAAGAAAGATGGTCACAAACCACGTAGTGAAGATGCCCGCTGGAACAATGAGCCAGAGTGGCTCAGACAAGACCCAGAGTACATAAAACGATTTCAAAGGACGAGCACACGTCCTGTCCCTGCACCTCGGACGAAGCTGCCCGAGATAAGCAAAAAACCACAAACGGTGGACGCCCGCTCTTTAAGTGACCCTCCGCGGTCTACACCGAGCAAAGGCCCTGCCCCCGCACTGCGGACTGGACAGTCCGGGAGTAGCAAAAGGTCACAGAAGTTCCAGGAAAAAGGCAACGCACCACTAAGCTCTGAGGAGATAGTGGACAAAAGTTGGTTGTTTGAAAACTTGAATGATATAGAGGATGACCAAACTGGTACAATGAGTGACCTTGTCTTTGATAACTCAGAGCACATGGATAACTCAGAGCACACAGTTAGTGACATCAATAGCAAACGACAAAGAGAAAAACTTCTCAAAAAAGGCCTTGAGCTACAACATCAGTTTAAACAATCAGTGATGAAACAGTGCGCTGTAACTGCTGTTGAGGCTCACATGCAAAACAAAACACCCACTGAGGTGTGCCCAGGTCAAAAGGTCGTATCCCAGACGCAAAAAAGCGAGAATAAACACCGTCGTCTCAAAGGTCCTCTGACCCCAGAAGAGGCAGAGAACATGCGTCGGTTGGTAAAAGAGTGGGATGATACTAGCGAGAATGAACACTATCGTCTCAAAGGCTTTCTGACCTCAGAAGTGGTGGAGAACACGCGTCGGTTGTTAAAAGAGTTGGATAATACTAGCAAGAATGAACAAGATTTTCAAACTGACATACACCGAAATGTTGGTACCAGTTGGAACAGTGACTCAAAATGGTTTAAAGGGAGCCCCGCCCCTGAAGCACCTCAGATTGAAAAATCTGAGACAAGCAACGAACCACAAAAGGTAGGTGTTCACTCTCTAAGAGACCCACAACGGTTCAGATCGAACCAGATGGGTGAAAACCAAGGTCCATCGGTGGGTGGACTTCAAAAGAAATTGAAGGATGAGGACCTATACTCATGTAACTATGCGTCGTCCCAACAGCCACCCCCGAGCCTTGGAACTGCACCTCCCGCGCCTCGAACAGAACAGTTCGAGACAGGCAAAGAGTCACGAATGTCCAGGAATGATGGCCCAACACCTCTATGCTCGGAAGAGACAGAGGAAGTAAGTAGTTTGTCAGTAGATTTGAATGTTACTGTGCTTGACCAACCTGATACAATGAGTGGCGTTATCATTGATAATGACACTATCAACATTGACCAACCTGGAGCGATGTGTAGCACTGTCTTTCACAAAGACTCAGAGCACACAAATAACTCAGCGCACACTACTACCAACATTGCCATGGATGTTGACAGCAAACCAATTGCTGACACACAACAACATCCTGAAGGTCATGATGCTGACAGCCAACAAGATGCTGACAGTAAACAAGATTACACAGCCAGAGTCACACGTGAACAGAAACGTGGGCCAAGACCTGTGAGGTTTCTGTGTAACTTTATACAAAGGGGGGTGGCTAAGAAAGCTTACCTGCCTATCACACTGGAAGGTGTCCTTGAGCGTGAAGCCCTCCTGGATGGCAGTTCTGATATAACTATTATGTCGGCCAAGCTGTTCGAGGAGCTGAGGACCGCCGCTAACGGTGTTGACAGGCAAATACCCTTTGAGAAATGTGCTATTGAGCTACAGGGTCTCGCAGAGACGAGAACAACCCTAACAGCTATGGCTATGGTTCACATGCAGATTGGCGAAATGACAATACACCACCCGGTGTACGTGTCTAAACTTGACTCATTCCCATTTTTGGTTGGCCAAGATTTTATAAACCGCTTCAACGCGATTATAGATTATGGTCGACGGAAAATGTGGAGCACAGTGAGAAAACCCCTGCCAATAAAAGTGCTTCCTAGTTGCGATACAGACTGCCTAACCGCAGGTACCGCAGAGGACACAAGGGACTGCTCATCCGAGGACGAGAGCCCGGTAAGTGAACCTTCAACTACAGGTGAGACAGAAGAGACCCAAAAGTTGGACCAAACTCTGGTCCAACAAGAGAACCTCCTCTGTGAGCTGACACATTCAGCACTCCCTGACCACTGCCTACCACAGGTAGTGAAAGGTGTTGAGATCCACGGATCCCACACCGAAGACGCTGTACTGTCCTCTGAGACAGGTAATTCGGCAATCAACCAAGCTTTCAATGAAACCTTGGTTCAAGGGCATCTGAGTCCAGAAGATGACAGTCAACCAAACGCTGACAGTCACTTGGACATCATTGTTGCAGATTACGAGGACCCCTCATCAGACAAGAAGGGGGCAAACTCACATTACCTACCACAGGTAGAGAAAGGTGTGGAGATCCAAGGACCCCACACCGAGGTTGCTGTACTGTCCCCTGGGACAGGTAAATCGGCTATCAGCCAAGCTTTTGATGAAACCTTGGTTCAGGAACATTTGTGTCTAGAACTACTCATAAATGAGATAGTTTTTACAGACTCAAAGAGCCTCTCTTCAGCCGAGAAGTGGGAAGACACACACAACGACAGTGACCCGTCGCAGTCTGTACAATCAGACTCACCTGCGACTGCGCCGACGGTTGTGACACACGTGAATTACACGGAAAGAGGTAAACGTAAGAAGATACGTTGGCCAAAACCTAAACGATTCCTGTGTACCGTCTTCTCTCAGCTGCGCGAACAGCTTAAACTAAACGGTGGCATCCTAACTTGTGCCCATGGACGGACGTCCTCACCTGTGCTCGTGGTCCCCCATGACCAAAGGGGGGTGATGTTAGGCCATGCCAAAGACAAAGATTTGAATGTACACCTCAGAAACACTTTTGCTTTCGCCCAGAAAAACCTGGAAAGGTCCGCTGAAGGACGCAAGGCGTACTATGACCAGAAGGCCTCTCACAATGAACTCCAAGTGGGAGACAGAGTCTGGTACTATACGTTCGCCCCAACAACCGGGAAAGGAGAGTCCGGGACCGGAACTCTCGCCCGCAAACTAATGCCCAGGTGGACTGGACCTCATCTGATAACAGATAAAGTGTCCTCAGTCGTCTACGAAATCAAAATCAGCAAAGGCCGTAAAGAGCATGGCTATGGTTCACATGCAGATTGGCGAAATGACAATACACCACCCGGTGTACGTGTCTAAACTTGACTCATTCCCATTTTTGGTTGGCCAAGATTTTATAAACCGCTTCAACGCGATTATAGATTATGGTCGACGGAAAATGTGGAGCACAGTGAGAAAACCCCTGCCAATAAAAGTGCTTCCTAGTTGCGATACAGACTGCCTAACCGCAGGTACCGCAGAGGACACAAGGGACTGCTCATCCGAGGACGAGAGCCCGGTAAGTGAACCTTCAACTACAGGTGAGACAGAAGAGACCCAAAAGTTGGACCAAACTCTGGTCCAACAAGAGAACCTCCTCTGTGAGCTGACACATTCAGCACTCCCTGACCACTGCCTACCACAGGTAGTGAAAGGTGTTGAGATCCACGGATCCCACACCGAAGACGCTGTACTGTCCTCTGAGACAGGTAATTCGGCAATCAACCAAGCTTTCAATGAAACCTTGGTTCAAGGGCATCTGAGTCCAGAAGATGACAGTCAACCAAACGCTGACAGTCACTTGGACATCATTGTTGCAGATTACGAGGACCCCTCATCAGACAAGAAGGGGGCAAACTCACATTACCTACCACAGGTAGAGAAAGGTGTGGAGATCCAAGGACCCCACACCGAGGTTGCTGTACTGTCCCCTGGGACAGGTAAATCGGCTATCAGCCAAGCTTTTGATGAAACCTTGGTTCAGGAACATTTGTGTCTAGAACTACTCAGAAATGAGATAGTTTTTACAGACTCAAAGAGCCTCTCTTCAGCCGAGAAGTGGGAAGACACACACAACGACAGTGACCCGTCGCAGTCTGTACAATCAGACTCACCTGCGACTGCGCCGACGGTTGTGACACACGTGAATTACACGGAAAGAGGTAAACGTAAGAAGATACGTTGGCCAAAACCTAAACGATTCCTGTGTACCGTCTTCTCTCAGCTGCGCGAACAGCTTAAACTAAACGGTGGCATCCTAACTTGTGCCCATGGACGGACGTCCTCACCTGTGCTCGTGGTCCCCCATGACCAAAGGGGGGTGATGTTAGGCCATGCCAAAGACAAAGATTTGAATGTACACCTCAGAAACACTTTTGCTTTCGCCCAGAAAAACCTGGAAAGGTCCGCTGAAGGACGCAAGGCGTACTATGACCAGAAGGCCTCTCACAATGAACTCCAAGTGGGAGACAGAGTCTGGTACTATACGTTCGCCCCAACAACCGGGAAAGGAGAGTCCGGGACCGGAACTCTCGCCCGCAAACTAATGCCCAGGTGGACTGGACCTCATCTGATAACAGATAAAGTGTCCTCAGTCGTCTACGAAATCAAAATCAGCAAAGGCCGTAAAGAGCCAATTGCTAAATGGGTACATCGAAATCAGATCAAACCTTACAAGGCGTTCAATGACTCCACAAAAGACAAAGATCTCACCAACTCACCGACTTCATGGGATAATAAGGTCGTACAAACACAAGTTAGTAAATAAACTAATCAGGTTTAAACTACCATATTTCCCACCCTATAAGTCGCATTGTCCAACTTGAACTTAGAAACGCTAAGTCTAAAACCCACAACAAAAAACTAACCTTAACAACCGTTTAAATCCACGAGATTTGATTTGACCTCGGTCATAAAGTTGAGACCTGTTTTGCTTGTGTGTTGCACTTTGGAATCTGACGACAAGAGTGGGTCGAAGCAGTGAAACGTTGTTTCCTTGTTGTTTAGTCATTACTGTTGTCATTAGTTGAGATACTGTTTGGTTCTGAACACTCCCAGCCAAAAAGGTTTTATATTAACATTGGTTAATGAATGATATGGATTTAACTATGCCAACATGCAGTTCATTTTGTTAAATCGCAATCGTTGAAGAGTCAATGTAGTTTAAAGTTGCTCAAGGTACAATAAACTACACTGGTCTCATAATTTCTAAATTGAACCGATTCGATCGTTTCTATTCTAGATTATCTATTCATTTTGATGAGTCTCGCCATAGACTTAAAATTTATTAGGAACACCAAATCCTACGTCGTTCGTCTAAAAGACAACAGACATTTAGATCAAACTATATTTCATTTTTCTACTTTAGTTTAACCTAAACTAATTAGTGAATGGAGGAATAGTTTGGAATTAGAGGCCTTCGTTACAGAAGCCCTCCAAAATTCTATAGGTATAGATCCCTATATCTAATTTACAGAATTGATCCACCCCTTAATTAGTAAGTGTAGCTGTTCTAAACCATGATAGCTTACATACCAGGTGCATATAGGTAAGGCTTAATGTAAAATCCCAATCATAAGCCCACCTTAAAAACCACATAATTGCATGACACATAGAACCAGAGTGGCACTGACTGGAAACCAACCAGCCAACAACCTTCGATGTGGGGACCTGCAGCTCCAACGCTTGGTCTTCAACCTTCATCCAAGGGTCGCCTCCTCTGCGTCAATCGAGGGATCCCCTCTACATGCTGATTATGAAAACAATTGTTGCTGATGAAATCACCAACTCTAATCGTGGTGGAATTACTGCTGTGGGATTATCGCTGTGGATTATAAGACTTTGTTTTCCAAAGGATCACAGACTTTGTTTTCCAGGAGTTAACAGACTCAGTTTTCCAAGGGATTAAAAGCTTACCGCAATGGGATTACCTACGAACAGTATGGAAGTTCCGAAAACTTTATGGGATTATAATTTTTGATTTTTCTTTTCCGCTTGCTGGATTACTTCAAGATCAGAGACAGTTCAAGGTTTCCTTTCGTGTTGGACCCCATCCCCAAGGACTGGCGATGGCTTCCAAAAGGGGGGAGATGTAGTGGACATGACCATGTTCACTTTATTACATCTGTGTACTTTTGAACTGTTCCAGAGATGATCTTTACTGACCTCTCAGTAAAGCAAGACATTTATCACAAAATCATTCCATTAGTTGTAATCAGAATATAGTCACCAAAAGAGACTATTTCTACCTTTGATTTTATTCTAATGTAATCAAAAGAATAACTTTTGTCATTTTCATGATATATGTTATATGCTGTTATTCTTTAAATGTGAAACATCAATGTGTCATTTCTGCAAGTGAAAAGGTGTCAAAGTTCAGCTAAAATGTCAAACTGACTTACACTGAAATTGTTTTTGTCGAGTTTCAGCTAAAACTCTCATCTAGCGTCTGAAAGTCTCTCACTCAGATACTTTTCCTAAACAATTTCCTTCTCTGTGCTGAATTTCACCTTGAATAGTGATAACGAGTGGACCAATGAAAAAGAGACAAGTTTCTCTCCTCTCTAAGTCTCTTTTTAAGTTCTAACTGTGCGGAAACGCTTCAGTCTTTGAATGGACAGAGAGTTTGAATGGACAGAGACCTGAAAGCTCTCTGCCTTGCAGCTGGTCAAGCTTGGTCAAGAGCCAAAGACTAACTTGTCAGCTAGAACTGATGGACGCCTCCATCCAGTTCCCCGAGCAAAAGCTCCAAAGTTCCTAATGAACTTTCTTTGAGAAACATCTCGTCTTGAAGTCGGCCAGAAGCTGCCACATGTTTCTGACGGCTGACGCGGATCCGAGGAGACGTTGGAAGTAAACGACCAGTTCAGACGTACGAGGGCCGGAAGGACTCTGTGCACCTGGGAGGCTGGTGATATCTTTATCAGACGCATCGTCAAAAGGTAAAGAGCTGTTTACAAACGTACCTGGGATTTAGCCGAAGTCGGATGGAAAGTGTCATCTCTGGTTACACTCGAGATAAATAACTTAATCTCTCCAACCTCTTATTCCTCCTTTTCCCTTTCCCTCTCAATCTTAAGCTGGAAACTATTTTAAGCTGAAGAGCCCCTCAGACTAAATATGTGTAACATCTAGTATTTATGTCTGTTGTGTTGAATTTAAGTGTGCTGACGTTTTAATTTGAAAGAAAGTGAAATCATGTCAATCAAGTGTAATGGTGTTAATTTAGTTGATTTATTTTAAATAAATGATAGTGTCTCTTTGACATATCAAACTAAGTTAACGTCTTTGTCACTTAATGGCTCTGTTTATTTATCCATCATAAAGATCACAGAGATATTGGGTAAACTGAAAAAGAACAGAATCCGTGAATTTACTATTCAATCTGAATAAGTAGATTAATTAAGGATAAAGAGGTCAGTATTAATATTGACCTCCTTTAACCCCTTACATGTGCTCATTCAGTTTGCACTACTTCTCATATTTGCACTAATGTTTGTATTACATTACTGCCTATAGTCATACTACTGTTTACATTCACTGTTTACATTTATTACTACTGTTTACATTTATTACTACTGTTTACATTTATTACTACTGTTTACATTTACACTACTTTTATATCTACACTACTGCTGATACATATACAGTATTCTCTGACTAGCCTTATTTAAGGATGCCCAATGTGCCTTACTGCATATGCCACTTTGACTCTATACCAACATCAACTACCTCATACATGTACCGGTACATTAACTCATATGCTGCTTTGCCACTCTTTGCAAATGTCAATGCCAGAACCTTCAGTTTATTTTATAGATACACTTTTTATACTACAATGAAAAAACTCAGGACAGTATTACACTTTTATCATTTCATTTTATGCTTATGTTCATTAAATGTTTAGTGTCTTAGTGTTGGTGTAAATTTTCATACTTTTATACTACTATGAAAAAACTCAGGACAGTGTTACACTTTTACTATTTTATGCTGATGTTTATTGAATGTTTTAGTGTTTTAGTGTCTAAATGGTTACTGTTGCACCGAGGGACTGAGAGAGAAACGCAATTTCAATCCTGTGTATGTCCTGTATATATTGCAGTTCTGACAATAAAGTTGACTTTGATACAGAGCATTTCCGCTATTCAGTGATAAAAAGCCATAAATAGGTCGCACCTAAATATAGGTCGCAGGGCATGCAAAAATTATAAAAAGCTGCGACCTATTTTCCGGAAAATACGGTACATGTTAGATTGATTGTCCCTAGGTTTGAGAGATTGAATGGTTGTTTTTCTCTATGTGTCCCTGTGATGGACGGGAGACCTGTCCAGGGTGTACCCACCCCTTGCACAGTGATTGTTGAAGCTTTGTTAAACTATTCAGAGCACTGTGGTCTAGCCAGAAGGTTTTTGTGTTGCACAACGCTAGCACTTCTGCTAACGCGTATGTGTGAAGTTTGTAGCTATGGAGGAAAAGGGAGACTACTCAGAAGAATAGCTCCGAAAACAACAAAAACTGTCCAAAGAACATTTTAGGCTAAACAGAAAAGACACTCATTAACTGCAGGTTGAACTAAAATTCATCTTAAATCTGTTTTTAAATAAATCTCCTCCCTGGGTTGCCACCTTACCGTGGTGGAGGGATTTGAGTGTCCCAATGTTCCTAGGAGCTATGCTGTCAGGGGCTTCATGTCCCATAGTAGGGTCACCCAAGGCAGACAGGTCCTAGGTGAGGGACTAGACAAAGTGCAGCCCAAAGACCCCAATGATGAGTAAAACTAATGGAATCATTGGGCCTCATGCACAAACCGTTCGTACGCACAGATATGTGCTTATCCTGTGCGTACGAGTGATTAAGGATCATTTGTGGCATCCAACAATGTTTTCGTATCCTACGAATTTATTCAGATACGAACAAAATTTACGAGTGGTCCGGAGCTGTCGTATAATTTAGGAGCGCCGGTCTGCTGTCATCCAGACGGAATTCCACCACGAATAACTGCATATTTCGTTACTTAGAGAATATTCTGAGTGTAAAAATGTCACGCGCCACAATTGTTTTTGACAATAGGTAATTCTGTTTGAATAATAATTATAATTTTAGGTTCAATTTGTCTCGGTATATAATGCGGTCAGCGGGAAGTGTAACCAGCTGTGACTCGTCATGGCTGATCTCCTGCTTTTGGAGGCCTTAGCACGGCGGGCCCTCAGAAGAGCCCGTGTATTCCGAGAGCGTGCTGATTTACTGGCAGAAAGTGATGAGTGGTTGTTGTCGCGGTTCAGATTGCCACGGCATGTGCTGCTGCAGATTTGCACTGCACTGGAACCGCAACTGCGCAGACAGACACGCAGATCAAACCCCATCCCTCCACATGTCCAGATCCTTACAACATTAGGAGTTCTGGCCACGGGAACCTTTCAAAGGGAGATCGGAGACAGATCTGGTGTGTCGCAGTCCTCGGTGAGTCGTGCGCTCCCCTCGGTCATCAAAGCCCTCCTCAGATTAACACCCAGGTACATAAAATTCCCATACACCGCCGCAGAACAGGTACAGATTAAGACTGATTTTCATGCTGTTGCCGGACTGCCAAACACCATCGGAGCAGTAGACTGTACACACATACGCATAAAAGCACCTTCACCTGACGCATTCCCATTCCTCAATCGGAAGCAATACCACTCCATAAATGTCCAGATCATATCCGATTCAAAATATAACCTGCTAAATGTGGTTGCGCGATGGCCAGGAGGAGCGCATGACTCATTTGTGCTGCAAAACAGTGCTGTTGGCATGAGTCTTGCGCAAGGTGCGCATGGGGATGGCTGGCTTGTTGGTAAGTGAATACATAATTTGTGATCGAGGATTTAAAATTATTCTGATCATTTACCTTTAACTCACTATTTTCCACAGGTGATCGAGGCTATGCATTAGCCCCATGGCTTATGACACCTCTAAACAACCCCCAGACAAGACAGGAGCGCTTATATAATATGATGCATACACGCACCCGTGCTGTGGTTGAGCGCACAATTGGAGTTTTGAAGGCCCGGTGGATGTGCCTTGATACCGCAGGTGGCAAACTCCTCTACACACCGGAGAAGGCATGCCGAATTATTCTGGCATGCTGCATATTACATAATATTGCAGTGAAGGAAGGCATTCCATTCCCCGATCCAGCACCGGCAGATGACATGCCAGTAGAACCCCCACATGGACCACCACAGAGAAATGCAGTCATGACGAGACAGCAGCTAATTGCACGGCTTTAGGGTAGGCCATGATGTTGTACCCTAATCAATTTAATATAACCAAAAGCTTCATTCACACTTTGAAAACATATTTGTTTATTTACATATTTGTTTATTTACAGTTTATTTATTCGGCGATTTGGTCAGCACGTCTGCAATGCGTGCCAGACTGTCAGAGAGATCTGCACCAGGGTGCCAGAAATGTCCAGCATGCAGTTAAACATCTTCTCCTGGTTCTGCAGGACAGCATCTGACACCACCTGTGTGTGCGGGGGACGGCGGGGGCCCGACACGCCAGAGGGCCCGGCCTGTGGTGCCACGCGTGATTGCTCTTCACCTGAATAAAAGAAAAATTGACACATTAGTCTCACCATTTCTTCAACATCACATATTAAAAATATTTTACCAACGGAAATCAGGAACTGGACTACTGAGTGATGAATGTGTGTCTTTCATTTATGCTGTCAGTTAAGATGCATTTAAATAAAAAGTATGTCTTGTGTCATTATTATACTTACCACTACTGTCAGTTACCGCCATGTCCTCACGTCCAGGTTCATGTAGGTCGGTGTCCAGAGGAACATCCTCGGATGGAACGCCCGACACCGTCACCTCACCCATGATGGCATTAATCTGCTCATCCATGTCGGTGACAGTTGCTGTCCCTTGACCACCCCCTGTTGCGGTCATGGAGCTGCGTGCTGCGGCGAGACGTTTTTTGGATGCCATTTTCAGGTCAAACCATTTCTTTTTCACCTCAGCAACTGCACGACCCACGGGGGACACGACATTCACAGCGACGCATATGTCGTCCCATGCTTTGGCCTTGGCTGGTCCTCTGATGCCATGTGTGACGCTGCTAAATAGGACAGCTTTTCGTTTTCCTATCTCGGCGAGCAGGACCTCTATCTCCGCAGCCGTGAAATTCCTCTTCTTGCTTCTTGCTGACATTCTCATGTACGGACACTTCCTGCTGTCAGAGGCAGGAAGCGTGGCCTTATATGGTGTTTTGAGGGGTGGAAATTATGTAAATTACCTTCCGGCGGGCACGCGCAGGTGAGTAGAACAGGTGGGATCCATCAACTTTAAGCAGCCCGTTTACACACATTTCTTGCGGATAGAAGACCTTGATGGATCTGACGTGGCATGTTCGTACGAACGCTTCGTACGAACAAAGGTAGGAGGAATTTAGGATAAGAATACGAACTCTGTCGTGCATGAGGGCCAATGTTCCCTCGCCCGGACGCGGATCACCGGGGCCACACTCTGGAGCCGGGCCTGGAGGTGGGGCACATTGGCGAGCGCCTGGTGGCTGGGCTTTCACCCATGGAGTCACAACCCGAAGAGGAGACATGGGTCCCCTTCCCATGGGCTCACCACCTATGGGAGGGGCCAAAGGGGTCAGGTGCAATGTGGGATGGGTGGTGGCTGAGGGCGGGGACCCTGGCGGTCTGATCCTCGGCTACAGAAGCTGGCCATTGGGACGTGGAATGTCACCTCTCTGGTGGGGAAGGAGCCTGAGCTGTGTGTGAGGTTGAGAGGTTCAGGCTCGAACTAGTTGGACTCACCTCAATGCATGGCTCTGGAACCAGTTTCCTTGAGAGGGGTTGGACAATCTTCCACTCTGGAGTTGCCCCTGGTGAGAGGCGCCGAGCAGGAGTGGGCATACTTGTTGCCCCCCATTTAATTCTACTTAAGTAAAAGTACAGATACATGAAAAATGTACTTAAGTACAGTAACAAAGTATTTGTACTTACCGTATTTTCCGGTGTATAGGTCGCACCTTTTTATCATTTTTTTCATGATCTACGACCTATACTTGGGGCGGCCGTGGTGTAGTGGTAATGGCAGTCGACCCCTGCTCGGAAGGTTGGAGGTTCGAATCCCGCATCCGCCCACCATGTGTCGTTGTGTCCCTGGGCAAGACACTTAACCCCGAGTTGCTCCCGGTAGGTCTGGATGGCGCCTTGCAAGGCAGGCTATCACTACCGGTGTATGAATGTCTGAATGAATGGGTGGATGGCTGGTATTGTAGAGCGCTTTGGGGATCCTCACAGGGGGCTGGAAAGCGCGATATAAATAAGCTCCATTTACCCCATTTACTCAGGTGCGACCTATATATGGCTTTTTATAAAATAAGCTGATTTGTAATCATTTATTAACAAAAATTAAACTGAGACACACTTTTACAATAATGTCAGCTAACAAATATATATTTTTTGGTGTTTATCCTGCTAAAAATTTTTAATGTATTAAAGAAAAGTTGAGCTCAGACACATATTTGCTATAATTTTTTATCAAACAATTGATTGTTTTTAAGTGTTAATCTTCTTAAAAGCCTTGCTGTGCGCTCCTGTGGAAGAGACATTTGCAGCAGAGCTAAACACTGTCCACATTTTGACGTAGGTGCGACCTATACTCAGGTGCGACCTATATATGGATTTTTCCCAATTCTTTGGCAATAATTGGATGGTGCGACCTATACACCAGAAAATACTTTAGTTACATTCCACCACTGAAAACAACATAATAAGCCCTCTGGTCACCTTGTTACCTTTGACCTTTTGCCCGTGACGCAGGACCTAATTGCCTCTCGCACAGTAAGATAAGGCGGATAACTGCGGAGCTCAACGTAGCGAACGTTCCAGATTACAGAACAGTTTTTGTTGAATAAAAAACAAGTTTTTGGTGAATAAAGTGGAATAGACTTGCTACTTGTCAGATAACGGAAAAAGTGGTATCGTTTCTGCTTCAGCACCAAGTAACGGTTTAAGCAGAGAGGTAGGGGTGGGCGATATGGCTCAAAAATTATATTGTGATATTTCAGAGCATTATCACGATAACGATACATTTTGTGATATAACCAAAAAAAAAAAAATGTTTTTTTATTTATTAGACAAAATTAACTTATGTTGCTTTGAAGTATTATGTATATAAATTTAAAAAAAAAACAAGGGGTAATTTTACTGAAATTACTTTATTTAGTAAAGTATTCAGTCTCCAAGTATAAAAATAAAAATGATCTGTTATTTAGATTGAAAAAGTCTGTTATCTATTCATGCAGGACTTATTCATTTTTTTTAAAAACTGATCCGTCTCTGCACACCCTGATGCATGCTCAATAATCCAGGTAGAAAAATCTAAAAAAGCTAAGTCTGGTCCTCTGGACCAGACTTAGCTTTTTTAGATGATCTGTCTCTGATTACCTGACTCTTGGTCCGTGGAGCCGCGCGTGTTTGTAAAGACGGTTTAGAGCGGGGGAGACACACAGCACCGACTGCTCAGAGCGGGGTGGGGGGAGGCATTTGAGCTCTCTCTACCTGCAGTTTAAGCAGGGGGAAGAGAAGCTGAGACGCGTTGTTTGTTTTTAGCATTTTAGCTAGCTAGTATTGCACGCAGACTGGTGGAGGGGGGTGCGCAGCTCGGTTTGGTTGTTTGAAGCACTCTGTTGTTAAGGGGGCGGGGCGCCTGACGTATTACGTCATGAAATTAGCATATCATGATATAACTTTTTTGCCCGGTCAAGCTTTTTTTTAACCATTATAATGGGAATGATATGATATGGCCTAGCCCTATAGAAAGGTAATGAAATACAAGAGACACTGACAGGCCTCTGCGTCTGCTTTTCTCTGAAGAACTACTGAGCAGGAGGAGACAGCCAGGTGAGGAAAAACTGTTCTTATCTACCGATTCAGTATTTTTATCATACAGACAGTAAGTAGGCTGTTGTTGTTGTGCTATTAGCTAGCTGCTAGCTAACGACTTAGATAGCAAAGCAAGATAACTAAAAAGCTTCCCTGTATCATTAATGATAGCAATCATTCTTCAGTATTGCTTATGCAATAGGGAGCACATCGCCCGTCCAAAACCTATCCTCTCTCCATAATGGATATATGGAGAGATATATGCTGCAGCCCATCTTTGGGCTGCAGCAAGAAAATCAGACACAGACACTGATTGGTTGAATTTTCGGCAGTGAGGAATAAATGCACAACTGCCATCAAAGCTGCAAAACGTAATTATTTCTTATCTCAGACCTCCAAAAATCTAAACGCCCCAAAAAAATTCTGGAAAACCATCAAATCTCTCTCAGGCATCCCCCAATCATCTGACCTCCCATCAGAAATTCTCGTTTACTCTGTTCCTGTGTCAAACAAGAACGAGATCCTGAAACGTTTCAACAAACATTTTGTTGCTTCTAGTTCATTATTTAATAATAATAATAATAATAATAATGCATTTTATTTGGTAGTGTGGTGAGATGGTGTTCCACTTCCCCCTCCCTTCTACTCTGTGCACCTAGTGCAGCTAGATGAGCATCAGGTGTAACTAGATGAGCAACATTGATTAGTGGACGAGGCAGACTCCCTTATAGCTGGGCAGGCTGCTATGGGGTGTATGTGTCTTTGTTTCCCTCCCTGCTGCTCCAGTGGCTGCTTCATTCTGCTGGTGCTCTTGGTCTGCTCTTCTGAGATCGTAAGTGCCAGCTTCTTGAATTAATGACTGGGATCATGGTTGGGTTTGTGGGTGTCACACCTGTCCATTTCTGCAGCGTTGCTCTTCTGGCATTGCCTGCTGTGTGGGGATTGTTGTGGCGTGCAGTTAGGCCCTTGTTGCTGACCTGCTTCCTCCCTGGTTTGGCTGTGTTTGCACCTCTGGGTAAGTACCTGCAATTTATATTTAAATTATTTTCACAAATCCACAACAATGGGTTCTCAGTTTCAGGCACCTGATTTTGCTGCTTGGAGCCGCAGTGCTGTGGACGCTCTGCTGTTTTGTCTTCTTTTGTCTTGTTTGTCTTGTCCTGTATTTCTAGTGTTTGGACGCTTTCAACAAGACCTCTACTGATGGGCAGATTGTGTGGGCAGAGCATTGCTTCTCTGACTCAGTTGAACAGAGCATCTGGACGACAACGACCGAGGATGGTTTAAAGTGTCTAAAGTGTTTAAAGTGCCATTATTCCTGAGTCTTCCTGTTTTTACAAGGACCGAGTGGTGGACTTGAATCCTTGGCTTTGAGGAAAGAACTCTTTTACAGGAACTGGATGGTGGACATGAAACCTCAGTTTTAAAGAAATCGTTTTTAATGAAATTGTGTAAATAAATATTGTAAATTTTCAAGGTCTGTGTTCTGGTGTTTAACTTAAAGGAGCAAGAGCTCCACCGTCTGGTCACATTTGGCGTTGCTGGAAGGATACACCATTGAACACAGACTTTATTTTATTTATTTATTTAACTTGTTGGGTGTGTTATTTGTAAGACAAAGCAGTAGTAGTTGTCCAAGGGAAAACCTATTTGTGGGTTTGGAGTTTTATTTTCTATTGTTTGTTTTCTTTCTCTCCTTTTCTCACTTTCTCTTCTTTTTTTCCTTCTTCCCTGCAGGTATGTAGGAGGTGGCACAGCTGCTGGTGGATGGAGTAGGTCAGCAGAAGGCGACGGCTGGGGGTTTGCCGGACGCCGCTTCTTCCCCGGCTGTGGTTGGTGGTGTCATGCCTGTTTGCACTGTAGTTGCTGAGTGGTTGGTGGTTGTGCCCGGGAACCAACGATGTCTCATGGCCAGTGGTAGGACTGGCATTGGGATCAGCGAGTGGATCAAAGAGGCCCCCATTGTTTATTCGGGCCCGCCATTTGTCAACAGCGGATGAGGCTTGCTTTCTTTTTGAACATCTAGAGGGGGCAGCAAGGGAGGAAACAAAAGTACCACACTAATGTAGAGAGGAATGACCCCGGTGGGGGAATAGCAGGCTTGCCACTAGCAGCTGCGTCAAAATTGTTGGCATCTTGTCCAGTTGAGGTCTTAACCCTTCAGGGCATAAGATGGCTAATTGTCGCTCTATTTTAGAGTTTGATGTTAATCTTTGTGGCAAGGTGTTTCCGCATGGTGGGATTCTGGTGGTAAAAGATCCCACTAATGCTGGTTCTTCAGTTCATGGCTTTAAAATGGGCTATGACTGAGCAAGTTAGGGAATATATTTTTGGGCCATTGGTGTATGGTCTATTTAAAAACAATGCTGTGTTATTTTTATTCAGCCAAGCTTGGTGCCATGGAGCACTGCTGGGCTGTTCGACTTGCTGCTTTTGATTTTATATTTATGAAGTAGCGTTCTAAATGCAGCAATGACAATACTGACGTGTGCAGGTCCATCGTCAGGGCGACGATGCAACAAAGGGGGGTAGAGTGTGGTGAGATGGTGTTCCACTTCCCCCTCCCTTCTACTCTGTGCACCTGGTACAACTAGATGAGCATCAGGTGTAATTAGATGAGCAACATTGATTAGTGGGCGAGGCAGACTCCCTTATAGCTGGGCAGGCTGCTATGGGGTGCGTGTGTCTTTGTTTCCCTCCCTGCTGCTCATTCTACTGGTGCTCTTGGTCTGCTCTTCTGAGATCGTAAGTGCCAGCTTTTTGAATTAATGACTGGGATCATGGTTGGGTTTGTGGGTGTCACACCTGTCCATTTTTGCAACGTTGCTCTGCTGGCATTGCCTGCTGTGTGGGGATTGTTGTGGCGTGCGGTTAGGCCCTTGCTGCTGACCTGCTTCCTCCAGTGGTGTAGTCTATGTGATACTCAGGCATACGGAGTATACCCACTAGAAAAGCTTAAGAATTTCAGTATACCCACTTAAAAGTGCCCAATGACACATGACTTATCATTAGACACGTGTCATCGATACGTTAAACGGCAGTTGAACGCTTCCGAAACAATCTAACGGTATGCAACGCTGTGCTTTGATACTGTTGCATAAATTCTCTAACATGATTTTAATACAAAGCCAACTGTTGTACAATGTTTGTTGTTCATTTATTCATATATAAACATAAGAAAAAAATTGGAAATGTTCAATATGCTTAAAAATGTAAATATATTAACGATTACATTGTACTAACCAGTGTACTTTGGTTTCTAAGCACAGTATACCCACTACAAAAATGTAGACTACACCACTGGCTTCCTCCCTGGTTTGGCTGTGTTTGCACCTCTGGGTAAGTACCTGCAATTTATATTTAAATTATTTTCACGAATCCATAACAATGGGTTCTCAGTTTCAGGCACCTGATTTTGCTGCTTGGAGCCGCAGTGCTGTGGACACTCTGCTGTTTTGTCTTCTTTTGTCTTGTTTGTCTTGTCCTGTATTTCTAGTGTTTGGATGCTTTCAACAAGACCTGTACTGATGGGCAGGTTGTGTGGGCAGAGCATTGCTTCTCTGACTCCGTTGAACAGAATGTGGCAGGAAGCAGGTGAAGACTCCACCTGCTACCAGGATAAGTGCTTGCTCAGCCAATAACACTAGGGGCGCTCACTATAAAAGAGCGTAGGCTGCGTAAGGGTCTTGTTTGATACGTCTTTCAGCAATTCAAAGACGCGTGCTTACGGACGCGTCACACCGCGCTCCGTGTTACATTTGTTGCACGCTGAGTACAGGTGAGGTTGGCTTCCTGCGCATCTACCGTAGCTCCAAATGTGTAGTTATTTATTTTTATATCAGCAGATAATTGTCAGCGTATTTACAATCTCGTTGATAGCGAGTGAAGTGACTCCTCCTGCCAGCGTGTTGCTGTGAGCGTTCCCGTTTGTGCGGAAGTGAGGAGAGAGCCCGATCGGTATGTGGAAACAATCATGAGCCTCATGTTAATCGATTTGCTCTAAACTATTTTTAGTGTGGATTGTAGATTTATTTCCACAATCACCACTGCTGCTTTGCTGGGTTTTGAAATAACCTCAGAGACGCTGCTCGTACAAACATTTGGAAGCGGCGTGGACACACCCACGCCACGACGAGACAGAAGAGGGAGCGGAGGCTTTTACGCAGCACCTGCTGGAGTGCTGCTGTGACCGTTCTTGGATTTTATTGTTGATTTTATAGAGTTCTTTACCTGTATTTTATTAGTAGCTTGTGCACTTTTCTTTTTGTCTTTTGTTTAAATTATTTATTTCCTTTTTTATTCTACAGATTGGCGAGGAAAGGGTGTGCGGCCTGGATGGTGGCGTTCCTCTTTGTGTGATTGCAGTCCCCAGCACAGACAGGTGGAGGGATTCAACAAGTGTGTGTGAGAGTTCACGGGTGGCTGTATTTATTTTAATTTAGGAGACTCCCATCTAGGACCCGGGTAAACCTCGCCAACTGTGTTTTATAGTTTGTCATTTTCTTTCTTAGATCTTCAGCTACAGACAGGTATTCCTCTGTTTTTATAGTTTTTAATAAATTATCATTAACTTGGAACCTTGTCTTTTTTTTTTTTTCAGCTTTTTTCCCTGCGTTAGGGGTCGCCACAGCGAACTGGTCGCACGAAGATTTGGCAGTTTTTACGCCGGATGCCCTTCCTGACACAACCACAGACCACCGAGCAACCACAGCCCTCTGTGTGGAGTAGAGAGCTGATATCTAGGGTTCCCGGGGGAGCAGATGGTGTGGGTTAAGGGCCTTGCTCAAGGGCCCAGAGTGGGGCAGATGAGGGTGGAGACAGGTGTGACCGCTTCACTTATCCCACCCACATCTTTGATGTTGTCGGTACCGGGGCTTGAACCGGCGACCTTCCGATCACAAGCGCACCTTCTTAACCTCTGCGCCACCACTCTCTTGCTTATTGCAAACAACCTGTGTGTTATTTGATTTCCTGGGTGAAAGTCCCAGGTGGCGCTGTTGGTACAAATACAGTAGAATGTTAATTTAAAACACCGATTGCCACAAGAGCATCTGGACGACAACGACTGAGGATGGTTTAAAGTGTCTGCCATTATTCCTGAGTCTTCCTGTTTTTACAAGGACCGAGTGGTGGACTTGAATCCTTGGCTTTGAGGAAATAACTCTTTTACAGGAACTGGGTGGTGGACATGAAACCTCAGTTTTAAAGAAATCGTTTTTAATGAAATTGTATAAATAAATATTGTAAATTTTCAAGGTCTGTGTTCTGGTGTTTAACTTAAAGGAGCAAGAGCTCTACCTTCTGGTCACAGTAGCGCCTTTCAAAACACTCAAGGACACTTCACAGCATTAAAAACACAATAAAAACAATATAAAATAACTATATAAAAAAGAAAAATTAAAGTCAATTAAAAACACAAAAGAATATATAAAATAACTACCGGTACATAAAAAAGAAAAAATAAAGTGAGAAGGCTAACTTGAACAGATGAGTTTTGATTTGAAGGTCAGAAGGCAGTCAATGTTACGGATGTCTGGGGGAAGAGCGTTCCAGAGTTGGGGAGCAGAGTGAGAAAAGGCTCTGTGTCCCATGGTGCTGAGGCGGACAAGAGGCACGTTGAGGTGGATGGAAGAGGAAGAACGAAGGGAGCGTGAATCGGTGGTAATGTGCAGGAGATCAGACAGGTAAGGAGGGGCGAGGCTATGAATAGCCTTGAAAGTGTATAACAGGATTTTAAATTGAATTCTGAATGTGACTGGAAGCCAGTGGAGTTGCTGTAAAACTGGGGTGATGCCCAATGTGCCTTACTGCATATGCCACTTTTGCCTCTATAACAACATCAACTACTACCTCATACATATACTGTGTACATTAACTCATATGCTGCTTTGCCACTTTGCAAATGTCAATGCTAGAACCTTTAGTTTATTTTATAGTTATACTTTTTATACTTTTTTATACTAGTATGCAAAAACTCAGGACAGTATTATGTTCATTAAATGTTTAGTGTTTTAGTTTTAGTTTAGAGTTGGTGTAAATTTTCATACTCTTATACCACTATGCAAAAACTCAGGACAGTGTTACAGTTTTACTATTTTATGCTTATGTCTATTATTATATGTTTCAGTGTTTCAATGTTTCAATGTTTACTCTTGCACCGAGGGACTGAGAGAAACGCAATTTCAATCCTGTGTATGTCCTGTACATATTGCAGTTTTGACAATAAAGTTGACTTTGACTTGTGATGTGGTGGAATGAGGGGGTTTTGGTAACGATGCGGGCAGCTAAGTTTTGAACCAATTGAAGCTTACGGGTTAATTTGTGAGGCAGACCAAAAAGGAGAGAGTTACAGTAATCAATTCGAGAAGTTGCCAGACTGTGGACAAGGATGGAAGCAGAGTGCAGAGAGAAGGATGAACGGAGAAGGTTGATGTTTCGAAGGTGGAAATAAGCAGACCGGGTAATACTATTGATGTGGGAGTGAAAAGAGAGAGTGCTATCAAGAATGACACCCAGACTCTTAACGTGAGGGGAGGGAGAAACCAAGGAGTTGACAATGTTGAGGGAAAAACTGTTCACTTTAGATAAGGTGGATTTAGTACCAATGAGTAAAAACACTGTTTTATCACTGTTTAATTTCAGGAAGTTAGACGTGAACCAGGATTTCATTTCAGCTAAGCAGGAAGTGAGGGAAGAGGGAGGAAGTGAAGAGTCAGGTGCAATGGATAAAAAGAGCTGGGTGTCATCAGCAAAACAATGGAAATGGATGTTAAATTTACGGAAGATATGGCCAAGGGGGAGAAGGTAGATGATGAAAAGAAGAGGCCCCAGGACAGAGCCTTGGGGCACACCTGAAGTCACAGGAGAGGAATGGGATCTGAATGATTTTAGTTGGATGAACTGGGTGCGGCCAGAAAGATAGGACTGAAACCAAGCGAGGGGTGTGTGGGTGATGCCAATGGATGAGAGTCTATGGAGGAGGATGTTGTGGGAGATGGTATCAAAAGCCGCACTGAGATCGAGGAGGATTAGGAGGGAAAGTAAACCAGAATCTGCCGCCATGAGAAGAGAGTTGGTGATTCTGAGGAGAGCAGATTCTGTGCTATGACCGGGGCGGAAACCAGACTGAAACTGTTCGTATAAACTGTTATCGGTTAAATGGAGGTGGAGTTGAGAGGCGACTTTTTTTCAGAATTTTAGAGATGAATGGAAGGTTAGAAATAGGACGGAGATTATTGAAGGTATTAGGATCCAATCCAGGTTTTTTAACGATTGGAGTGATAACTGCAGTTTTGAAAATTACTGGGATAGTTCTAGAAGAGAGAGAGAAGAGTGAATAATAGCTGAAATGAATGGAAGAAGTGATACAATGCAAGATTTAACAAGGGCTGTAGGGAGAGGATCCAGTGAGCATGTAGAAGACTTGGATTTATGGATAAGTTTGGCTATTTCAGAGGCAGGAGAAAGCTGAAAGACAGAAAAAAGCTGACTGGGCGGGGAAGGTTCAAAGGAGGGAGAGAGAGGAGAAACAGGACAAAGTTGCTGATGAATTCTACTGATTTTATCGTTAAAAAAGAACATGAGAGAATTACATGTGTTGTCTGTGTAGAAGTGAGAGGGAAACGAATCCAGAGGACGAAAAATATTATTGAGCAATGAAAATAGGATCTTTGTGTTACCTTTGTTGGAGGAAATGAGGCCAGAGTAATAAGCATGTTTAGTTTATTTGATATAGTTACAAATGGAAAATCATCCACTTCATCTAAAAAGCAAACTTCTACAAATCAAATCCCTCCTACAAGTCAATCCTCAGTTAACCACACCTTCTCTTTTTCTCCGTTCTCTGTTTTCAGTCAGTGAGGTAAATAAACTGTTAAAAGATCTTGATCCTAAAAAATCTGCAGGTCCAGATGAACTTTCACCTTATTTCTTAAGGTTGGCTGCTCATATCATCACAGTCCCTGTGACCCACATCTTTAATCTGTCCATAAGCCAAAATTCCATTCCGGATGCTTGGAAAACAGCCTTTGTTCTTCCTTTGCTGAAGGGTGGTGACCCCACCTCACTAAAAAAGTATTGACCAATCTCTAAACTCTGCATTTTAGCCAAGGTTCTAGAAAAATTGATAAACTCTCAAACCAAAAATTATCTGGACTCCTTTAACATCTTACCTCTCTATCAATCTGGTTTCGGGAAACAACACAGCACTACAACTGCTTCACTGAAGGTTCTTAATGACGTTGAAGCATTGGATGCTAAGGATTATTGTGCTGCACTTTTCTTAGACCTGTCTAAAGCTTTTGACACTGTGGATCATAACATCTTGTGTCATAAGCTCTCAGAAATCGTTTTTTCTCAGATCACACCATTGGTTGGTTTTCTAATTATCTTTCCAATCGGAGACAATGTGTTCAACATAACGGTACTTCTTCCAATTATTTAACAGTTAAAAATGGTGTACCACAAGGCTCAGTCTTACACTGTAAAAAATGTCCGTGAATTTAACAGTAAAAGTCTGTAAAATGCTGACAGAAATATTTTGTAAATTGAAATACAGGAAAACAATGTTTAAGTAACAGGGGTGTTTTGTAAAATCTAAAACAAATTATTATTGTTATTTTTACATTACCAATATGTTAAAAAGACAACATTTTGTCATCGTAATTACTTATCGCTGTATTTAAAACAAAGAAAAACTGTGATTCTGAAAACAAAATAGTACAATTACATTTACAGCATAATAGTGTTAAATTTATCTTTTTTTCTGTTATTTTTACATTCAAACTTTTAACAATTCCAAGCAGCTCAGACACATCTTTACTATAATGTCAGCAAAATATATATATATTTTTAGGGGTTTAGCTTGTTAAATTTTAAAGAAATGCCCGGTTTCCACTCGCTGCTCGTTCACGCTTGTGACAGTGAAACTACCGTACGGTATTTTTTAAACATGTTTAAATTTTTTAAACATGATTTTTTAAATTCAGCTGATTTGACCATTATGTGCATTTACTGTATTAAGGAAAAGTTCAGCTAAGACACATCTTTGCTATAATTTTCAGCAAACAAATAATTGTTTTTAAGTGTTAATCTTGTTAAAGTACTTCCGGGCACGCTCCTGTGGCCATTTGGCAGCCAATCCATTTTTGGCAAAACACCGGCCCACATTTCCAGGTTGTCTGCAGTGATGTTGTTTATAAAGCACCTTGATAGCAGTTTATCTGTTTTAACTGTGCTCTATAAATAAAGATGCCTTGACGTGTTACGCAACGCGTCAGCGGTGACGCATAATAGATGCGACATATACGGCGGTGCGACAAGTTCATAGATTTTTCCACTTTATTGGACATAATTGGACTGATGCGACATGTACGGCGGAAAATACGGTAATAAGAAAATCACTTAAACAACATATCATCCAATATTAGAATTTTGGGGGATTTATTCTGTGATAAAACCCTTTGGCGTTAGTTTGAGTGAGATGCTTTTTTTTATTATTATCATAATTTTATTTTTATTATTATTACAGTATTATTATTTTCATTAAAAAAATTTTTTGTTTGTTTGTTTGAGTGTGCTGCTGTATGAGAGTGTCTGGTCAAGCAGAAGTCTTCTGTCTTGCTATTGGTCGGTTTAAGCGGACGGAATGGTGGAAATCCCCTTCACAGAGCTCCCACACCGGTACTGCTTGCACCTGCGGACTTTTTGAAGTTTTGGCGAACACACACACTGGATCTTGCTGTGTGCGCGTGGGCTCATTAGTTGCCACCAGACATTAATACGTATTATTGTCCATGGTTCCCACCAGTACTGACGCCACAAAGCTGTGAGTGCCTGTTAGACGCTATTCAACAACAGAGTGACTATAGAGCATACTTTTTATTTTGTTTATGACGGGTGTATGATAATTTCCCTCAAAATACAATAATTTTAGGGCTCTAGTACGATAATCCTACATTTCTCACCTGGCAACACTGACGTGCATGCTCAGAACACACACACATACATCGCACATGCGCAGAGCCTCATTTTTGAGCGCGTTTGCTTGCTTCTCTTGGGAAATCTTAATACCAGTAAGTATGTTTTCTAATCATAATGTATGAAGTTGGTTGGTATCAAAATGTTTAAAACAGGCGATGTGGATATTGACTCAGCTCGTGTTAGCTAACGGTAGAGCTAGCCAACTAATATAAGTCAACATAGCTAGCGGCTAGCTACAATATAATTTTTAAATTTCGTTTGAGACAATTGTGCTTGCGCGTGCCGTGGAAGTTAACAGGTTTAATAACATTGAGTCTGTCTCTTAAAAGAACGCGGTTCTAGCGATTATCACGTACAGGCTAAAACTCTTTGCGAAAGTTGTTTTTAATCCGATTTTGTTAGATGCTACTCGCAAGCTAACGGTTAAGCTAAAGGCTAAGCTAGCGGGAGTCAACAGCGCCTCTATAGCGGCCACGAAGAGTAATTACAGTCACTTTGTGATAAAACAAGCAGAACATTTACACAGAATAGATGCTGAAACCTCTGCATTTAATGTAAAACAGCATCTTTTAAAGTTATTCTGTGCACTCCAGTTTATTTTAAATAAAACGTTTAAAATAACAAACAAGAAGCATCTTTTGACTTTGTTTTCACAAAAATCAAAACAAAGATGGCAGAACAGATTTGAACATGTCACAGGACAACAAAATTGATAAAAATCACAGATTTTTAATTAAAGTAATATATTTAATGTTATGCTGAGCACACAGTGCAAGCGATGATTTGGAAGACGTCAAAATGAAACAATTTAAATCCAGAATATTTGACTATTGTGCTCCAAATAGATTATAAAAGTAATAATTTTTCTGGTTTGCAGGAAGGAGATGAAGACCAGTTTGGAGAAGTACGAGATGAACACTCAGATGAAGACCGTGAAGGAGAGGAAGCATGTGTGACCTGACCACTACACTTACAGCCAATGTAAGTGTACCCTGATGCATGATCAATAATCCAGGTAGAAAAATGTAAAAAAGCACAGAAGATCAACATCATCAGACCAGGACTCTGTAGTCTACACTCATCTACAGGCCAGCGGTCACTCTTTCAGGGATGAAGCTGTTCACATCCTTGATAGAGAGGAACAATGGTTTGAGAGAGGAGTAAAGGAGTCCATCTTTGTGAAAAGAAACCGCCCATCATTAAACAGAGGTGGAGGCCTCTGGGTTCAACTGTCCCCCTCTTACAATGCTGTTATTGCTTGTATCACTCAGCCCTCTGTGAATAGCAAACAACCATCAGGGTGCTAATGATCCATCGTTAGGCTGATGGTCCTCCTTGATCATGTGAGCAGCTGGTTTCGGCGGTCATCAGCCAACTGGTTGATCCACTGTGAGAGGGTGCTATTTATAAGACTGAAGGGCGAGATACACTCGAGCGTCCTCACGATACGCCAATACGCAGCGTACGTACGCCCCGTACGCAGCGTAGCCCCGCGTAGCCCCTCAGGGCAAGTACGCGCAAAGGTATTTTTTTACTACGCATACGCGATCCGCGTGCGCGATACGCGGTGTCTGACCATAAACTTCCCGGCGCCGGACTGTTTTGTATGTTACACAAATGAAATAAATTCCCCTTCTTTATCGCTGATCGGGCCTTTTCTTTTGTTTTTTTGCCTAAAGTCAAGTAACCGCTTCTTCCTCCGTTCACTCGATGATTGAAATGAATGAATTCAGGTCCTACCTTGGTGCGCGATGTTTTAATATCCCCTGGTGGGCTGTGTGCTGCAGGAAAAGCGCTCCCTGTTATTATTTTTATTTCTGAGAGAACTTTTTATAACATATATAGTAGAAACAGCGCATCAGAACACCGCAGAAGTCTGAGCGAGCTGCTCATGTTAAAGGTTTCACTTTCAACTAGGTTTCACATTCAGCTGACTGAGCGCTGTCAATCAATTCAGTAGGCGTGTCAGCAAGTGACCAATCAGCGTGCTCAGTTGTCCCCTTCGTGTGCAGCAGCTCATATTACAACAAGGAGAACGTCTGAGCTGAAGTCAGCTGAAGTGAAGCAGCCGCTCCGTATACGCGCGTATACGCGCGTATACGGGAGTCTGCTTCACTGTATCTCGGCCTTGAGCTGAATACAGCAGCTCAGACTGAGGAAGTCTTTTGGACGAAAGACAAAACGTTTCTACATTTATTTATTTTTTTGACTGTCCAGAGGACCAGACTTAGCTTTTTTAGATTTTTCTACCTGGATTATTGAGCATGCATCAGGGTACTTTTTAAATCCAACAGATTTGACCATTACGTGAATTTATTAAGGAACGGTTAAGCTCAGGAACCCTTGTGTCAGATAAGAATTTTTTTTTTTTAAAGGTAAAGTTTTTTTTTTCATGATGTTAAATTCCTTTTTGTTCCAACAGCTTTCTGCACAACGAACTGACCCTCACTGAAAATAAGATTCACCTGACTTTGAATTTCAGTGATAAAAGTTATTGCAAATTTTGTCCCCAAAAGCTTTGGAACATACAGATGTTTGTGCTCCAAATAAATTATAAAAGTAATAATTTTTCTGGTTTGCAGGAAGGAGATGAAGACCAGTTTGGAGAAGTACGAGATGAACACTCAGATGAAGACGGCATGTGTGACCACTACACTTACAGCCAATGTACGGTAAGTGTAGTGTTCTTGTCATTATTCAGTACTTTAGCCTTTTTATTCAGACATTTATTTTTATTGTTAATTAATTCCTGTTTTTGTAGCTCGGAGAAACAGGTGATGTGATGACTATGAAGAAAAAAGATTTACATCCTAGAGACATCGATGCCTTTTGGCTCCAGCGTCAGTTCAGTCGTTTCTAGCACTTTGAGATTTTTGTTAATGAAAAGTGCGTTGTAAATTAAATTCATTATTATTCTTATTATTCTATGACGATGCCATTGTCTCTCAAAAGAAAGCTGATGAAGTCTTAGAAATCCTCAAGGTTTGTCTGTCGACATTTGTTGATAGTT
>JBBPBX010021700.1:0-42120 GCA_038048925.1 Garcialebias charrua | reverse complement strand
GCTCTCAGTTTAAATTTTTGATCTGTGATCTAAATATTTTTAAGTTTAGAAACCAAGTGGTTTTCTAAACAGCTTTAGTGTTTGACTTTGTCCACACTCATAAAATACACAATGAAGTACCCAAAAAAAAAAATATATATATATAATGAAATATATATATAATATATATATATATACCGGTAAACTTAAATGGTACATATCGCCCCTTGCTGCTTTGAGCATGTAACAGTCACAAGACCACATTGAAATAAGAAATATAAAATATGATAAAAATACATTTCTGTGTTTATTTTATTTCTATCCAAGACACTATGATAAGAATGACTATATATTTAATATAGGTGGATAGAGTACAGTATCTCTGTTTACAATTCTGGTTGGTGGTGTGCCTCGTGATTTTTTCAGTGAAAACACAGTGTGCCTTGGCTCCAAAAAGGTTGAAAAACACTGGTCTAATGAAAATAAACAGTTTAAGTTAATTAGAATGATTTAAAAAAAATAAAAATAAATAAATAGCTAAGCAAGAGCATAGTTTTGCTAAATTAGGCTGAAAAGTTGGATTAAAAATGTAGAATTAGCTGAAAAAGCTGAAACAGGCTATATACAGAAATTAAGTAAAATACCTTGATATCACAATATTTTTTGCCTCAATAAAACCACGGTCCTACTTGTTATTTATTTAATTGTTCCCATATATATCTTTAAAAATAGGAGTTGAAACTGCATATTTCTTGGTGCATTTGTGTGTACAACTGGACCAGTGCTCTGTTTTTATTTTTTTTATTTATTATATAGACGTTTTAATAAGATATAACACCGTTGCGACTGTTGCTCGCTGCTCTCAAAGCCTCTACTCAGAGGAGCGAGAGCCACGCGTCTTCTCCCTGGCTCCCCGTTCTGCTGTGTTACCTTTGAAGTTCTTTCTGTTGACCCAGGGCTCGGTTCTGTTCCAGCTTTGTTGCGTGAAGCACTGGGAGCACGCGCGCTCAGAGCTCTGCCTTTCTGAACTCCCGACCCACGGGGAGAGAAAAAAGAGAGGGGCAGATCTTCCCGGAGCTTCTGCTAAAATATGTTATAAATCATGAAATAACACATTTAGCGTTATTTCTCTACAATATAAATAAACGCTCCTGCATTGTTTTTTAAATAAACAAATAAATATTAATGGCGATGCAATTTGAAAACATGGTGGGTCATGGACGAATTCAAGAACAGAGGGAGGAAAATAATGATTACTGTATTTTTAGCCTGTATGACATATTTATGGATTGTTTTTTCTTCTTAAACTTTTCACAAGTTATCTGAGGATTACAATATGAAACAAACATCGAGGCGCTGAGATTAGAATAAAGTTTTATTTAGATACAGCAGTTTAATATAGTAAAAAAAACGTAGTCCACCTCCTCATGGTGCTGGGTTCCTGAAACACAAAAATAAACGTTACATTAAAACGGGTTACACTTCTCCATTTTAACAGGACTAGATCATTTTCTACAGCGTGAATGTGGGTGAAATGAAAAAAAAAATAGAACTTCAGCTCAGCTCTGAACGAGGGTCTGGTTTTAACCAGGCTAGAAGGCCTCAGGATTGTACGGTTTTTTGAATAAACAAATAAAATATTTGCGGACAGTTCGAGACAAATTAATTAGGGCCGAATGAACCGTCACAGCTGGAAGGATTGATCAAAAAAGATTATGACATTCTATCTCAATAATTTTAGGTTATAACACTTAAACAACGGGAAAGTTGGAAAATTGCAGTGAACCTCCCGTTAGCATAGCATATGCCTAACAGCGGACATTTTATAACTTTGTAACGGTAGACGGCTCACATCGGATTCGCTAACAAAGCGTACAGTGGCGCGTCGTGTAGATAAACAATATCGACTTTAAATAATCCAAATTTAGTTTTTGTAGACGAACTTAGCAGCTAACAGCAAAGCTAACGAGCCACGTTTGACGTGGTTCACGAGACTTCGTCTTATAATTTGTGTATAGGACGTGAGGCATACTTGCATTTTCCAATATAAGACCAATTTGGAAGACGTACTTTTGTGAATAGTTCCAGTGAATGTCCACGTCTTGTGAGCGGACGCAAAAGACAGTCGTTTCCTGTACAGCCTGAGCAGGGTTGCCAGGTGAGAAATGTAGGATTATCGTACACCCATTATAAACAAAATAATAAGTACTGTACTGTAGCGTCTAACAGGCACTCACAGCTTTGTGGCGTCAGTACTGGGGGAACCATAGACATTAATACGCATTATTGTCTGGGGGCAACTAAATGAGCTCAACAGAAAGTCTTCTGTCACATTTAGAAAAGCAGGATTAGCTGGAATTCCAAGACGCCTTCAGGGTTCACAAAAAAAAAACTCCGACAGACAGTTGCGACAGGCTGATGAAAACCGATCACAACTACACGTTTACAGAATGGCGAAATTATTGTATTTTTGGCCTTTGTCGGGATTATTGATCGTACAGAGGGCAAAATTATCGTACAAATACGAAAATTATCGTACAGCTGGCAACATTGAGCCTGAGTATAATGGAGACCCCTGATGGACGAAAAAAGGTACTGCAGACAGGAGCATAATAATTTCTAGAAAAAACCAAAAACAGGTCGGAGTCACTTTATTTTTTAATTTAGTCATCCAGTTGGGTTATTCGTTCTGAAACATTTAATAAAAGTAAAGGGATGCAGGTACAGAGTTTAATAACTGTTTGGAGTCAGATGAATAAGAGAAGAGGACAGATTGGGGTTTGAAGAATAAATAATAATAATAATAATAGTAATGAATTCAATTTATAACGCACTTTTCATTAATGGAAATCTCAAAGTGCTAAGGAGGGAGTAGCCCTCACAGACAGGTCTTAAATGAATACATATTTATAGATGTGGAAAATGGATTTAAAATTCATTCATTTCTAAATTTTGATGCACTTTTAACATGCAGGAAAGGGTTTTAACAGAACTGTTTTTTTGTATGTCCAGAAGCTCAGATTTAGCTTTTTTAGATTTCTCTACATGGATTATGGAGCATGCATCAGGGTATTTAACAAAACAGTTTGTTGAATAAATGTTTTAAAACGTGCAATCACTGATCATTTCTTTAATATGTAATGCACTTAAATGTTAAACTGAGTACAAATGTAAAAGGACAATTAATTTAATGTTAATATTTTTATAATTTCTTTATTCTTTGCACTAATATAAAGACAAAAGTGGACTTTTGGAATGAGTATTCTGGTCTGACCCCCTTGAGATCAGATTAAGCTGTATGCGGCCCCCAGATCAAAATGAGTTTGACACCCCTGGATTAATAGTTATATACCTGGAACAACAGGCCAAAATGAAAGAGCCCATATTTTTACTTTGAATAAATGAGCCACTGAGCTTAATAATTTCAAATTGACAATTTAGGAGGGCATGAAAATATACACGATACATAAATAAATCCAACAAGAAGGCAGGTCTTAGGAGGCTCAAGGAATTTGCTAATTATCATAGACTGTATACTAGCAAGGGGGTCTTAGAAGACCGTAAATTATATTTTCTGAAATAAAAGTAGGCTACAGTATTTTTTGATTTCAGGGTTAAATTGATTATTTCACTTTTAGGTAAACTAATGTTTTGGATCTGTTGTGCAGATCAGATTAAAAGATGCCTCCGTCGAAGGTTCCATAATAAAGATTGTTAACAGAAAATTAATTTGATCCTGGTCTGTTAATGATTTTGTTTTAAATTTTTTAGTTTTTCAATTTTTTAAATAGCCTCATTGAACAGTGTTGATGGAACGACAAGAGTGAGTCTATGAATCCCACCTCATCCTTTACAGAACACATAATGGTGAATATGCATTAAGATAGGCCTCTGTCAAAACACATGCAGCATCTGACTTTTGAATCTCGGCTACTGTGGTTATTGATCAGATCGGATCAGATTTAATATGAAGGTGTGTCCAGAAACTGACTCACTGTGACTTCACTGGGAAGAACAAACTCATATGCAACCTTGCTCAAGAACTTTGAGGGGCATAAGCAAGGAACGACTGAAAACAACAAAGGCACCGAAAGAACAAAAGACTGTCCACAGAAACTTTCAGCCGAGCAGAGGCAAAGACTTTCTCAAAGAACTGTCAAAACATGGTCATCAGACACAAATGGCCAGGATATACGGTCCGGATTTGGGGGTCCGGACGAGAATCAGAACCCAGTGAACGTCTCACTGGGGGCTGGAACAAGAGAAAGCTGAACACGTTCTCCAAACAGACAAGAGAACAAATGGTCCTGAAGTCACTCACACCAGCAAAGGCCGCACCCCATACGTATTGATCTGTGAGGATCTGTCGTTGATCTTAGCAGCCGGGATCAAAACTACAGTTGCTATGATAAATTTTTAATGAAACACATAGGCACATTTGGGCCTGCCAGCGCAGGCTTCATGATTTTTAGTTATACTATACTCAGGTGGACCTGACGACTTGCTTCTTCTGGTTTCTGTAACTCTGTGGTGAAGCTGAAGGGGAGCAAGGGAAATGATCCCAGCTCCTGGCCCCAAAACGAGTTAACTTTTATATTTTTGTTTTTGCAGTTGTCCTTGGCGGAGTGCATGTTGGGATTCTGATGTGTCACAAGGGGTACATTTTGGTAAATGATTATAATTTTAAAGAAAATGAGATGATATCGTAGATTATAGTTAGCTATATGGTTGTGAAAACCAAATTAGAGGTGGCAATAGGCTGAGGTTTAGGAAACATCTGGCACTAGTGCTAAGGTTAAAGGATGGTAAATTTAGACACAATTTCCAATTTATTAACCAAATAACTTTGGCATAATTGAAACAAGGTAGAGTTTTGTTTCAAAAGGGGGTTAAGGGGTTGACAGATGTTTCTAAAAATAGAGAGGTTGAAATTGGTCCCTAGAAATAACTAGATTGTAAATGTTTCCTAGAAACAACAAGGTTGACAAATGTTCCTAGAAATTAACTAAAAGATGGTAAATACATTTTAGTATACAAAGAATAATAAGGATAACTGATAAATTGGCGTTATAAACAAAGTTCACTTGCGTTGATATTGAGGCGGCATCGTTCTTGAACGTTTTATTTTCTTTAATCATGGCATGGGGGAAGGAGTATTGATGCAAGCATATTTCAAATGAGCAATTAACAACACTGTTTTTTCCCCTCTGTGAAATGTGTGTGAAGCAGGAGGGGGACGCCCCTTGGAAATGATTCCTGCCTGCAGGCTCGAACCATTCAAACCTGAAGTGGACCTGATCAGAGGATGTTTAGAAATATGATGGTTCTGTAAAATTATAGCAATTGACTTGACTAGACGACATGTGACTTATTGACTCAGGAAAAAGGTGTACAATGTTTTGTGAATTATGCTCTGCCGCCGCTTGCTATGTTATTTTTTAATTATGCTCTGCCGCCGCTTGTGATGTTATTGTTATGTGTGTAATTTCTGCTATAAGCTGAGCGAAAAGGTACAGTATTTTTTGTAAGTATGAACC
Source organism: Garcialebias charrua (assembly GCA_038048925.1). NCBI lineage: Eukaryota > Metazoa > Chordata > Actinopteri > Cyprinodontiformes > Rivulidae > Garcialebias > Garcialebias charrua. The sequence goes on along the minus strand of JBBPBX010021700.1, from coordinate 36,604 downwards.
GCCTTAAAACTACTCATAATTAACCCTAATGAAGATTAAGCCTCTTCCAAACCAACTAACATGCATGATTCATTCTTTGTACTACAGATTTATAATTGATTGGGTGTTGTTTGCTGTGGCACATTCTGTTTGTGATAGGTGGTTCCTGGAAATGCTCCAGCTGAGGGAGTTTTCTCAACGGAGTCCCGGGGAGGCAAGACCAGAACAGCCCTGGTCAGGAAGGACCCGTGGGGGGTCGCTGAACGCACACCACAGGCAGTGCGTGTCAATGCCAGGGGATCCACACGGTTCAGTGTGCTCCAGCCCGTGAACCAGGAAGGAGCTAAAGGATTGGGCTGGACAACAAGAGGAGCTCGCATTCGAACTCTCATGCCTTGATAGACCCAAAGTAGTTGAATAAAGTTGCGTGCAATGCCGGGGGTCTGCCCTGAGCAACGCCAAGGGAATGCCCCTGAGGAGACAACTGCCTGATGCGGAGGAGGAACTTGGGAACTTAAGGTTCATAATTCTGCAATATCCTAAGCACTTACTATTATTATTGTTCATAGTTTGCATATATTTCCTTATATTCTACAATTTGCATATTAACAAATTGAGTCAAAATGTGGTGGCCAGACAAGAGGGCATAACTTGGAGGATTTTGAAAAAACTGATTGAATATTGTGTATATATGCATTAAACTACGTTGTGTGTTGTGTGATTTTATTTCTTTTGTGATGGACCTCAGCAGAATGAGGTCCAAAGGGGGATTGTTGTGAAATAGAAATATATGTATCTTTGTGTTTTCTTTTATTATGAAGGAGTCTTCACACGGCGTTCAAAATGATCAAATTTCTCTCATAGAATGGTAAGGGTTTCCTGAGAGGGGACAGAATAGTGAGCATGTGCTCATGTGAGGCTTTGGGACTTAAGGAATGCTTGAAAGTGGATCTTTTCTTGTCTCTGAGAGGTTTATGGCAGTGCCTTTTGTCAGTTTTATGACTTCACATATTTTATGACTGGCAAGGAGACACTGGTCTCTTTGTTCTGGGTGTAAGCCACACTTCCCCCATCAGCTTCATGTGAAGAAAGGAGTCCAGCTCTGAAAACTGTGTTCACTTGAAGGCGCAGAGAACATGGTTGCATAAAACGTAGTAAAACAATTAATACCTTGATCATAAAGCACTTGTGCATTAACTATATAATAATTGTGAAGTAGTTTTCAATCAGATTAAAAGTAGAACTGTGTAAAGTCAGCCTGTATAAATAAAGGTTGAATGAATGAATATTATCCTTCACTCTTTTACCAAAGAAGAGTTCAGCCAGCTGAAAAAACAAATGGTATTTCCTCTATTAGTTAAGGGGGAGGGAAAATGCCCCACCAGAGAGAGACAAAGAGGGTCTCGGTGGAAGGCAGGAAATATCCTGCAGGAGTATATAAACTTGGGTATCCTCCTCCAGGGGAGAACAGAGAAGTAGCCCACGGATCAGGTTGTATCTCCTCTCCCCCTCCTCTCTCCCTGTCTCTCTCTCCCCCTCCTCCCTTCTTTTGTCTCTCTATCTCTCTCTCACTGTCCACGTCTTTTAAAACAAATGTAATGGCTTTTAGAAAATAGAACAAATGTATTCTGTGACTTTTAACTTATGATTAATTAAACTGGTTTGGAACTTTAAGTGAGCGTCTGTCATGTGTGTGTATCTCTCCTTCCTGTTCCAAAGTGAACCAAAAAACGAATTCTGGGACGGATAGTTTCATACGTCAACAAGTTCTACTTTTTTTTTGTACAGATTAGGGCATTTGTTTTGAGCATATTGTTGATCAATTTCTTTTATCTGCTGGGCTAAATCAGTTCTTTCTTTTTGAGATTTTTGCCTCAGCCGGGCGGTATATGAAATGATTTGTCCCCTAAGATAGGCCTTAAGGCAGGGGTGTCAAAGTCAAATGCACCAAGGGCCAAAAAAACAAATTTGCTACAAGCCAAGGGCCGGACTGGTTCAATGTTTATTAAAACATATTGAAATGATTTCACATAGCTTAACCAAGACCTAACAGACTGTCTATTATTTAAGGATTGAATTAATAAAACAATATTTTCTTATGGAACTTCAAGTGAAAACATTTTTCTACAGGCAAACAGCAAAAAATTAAATTGTTTTTAAAAACAAAATATGTTTCTTAATAACAAGATAAATGCATAAATAAAAGTGCATGCATTATAAACTGAAAATGCATTATTGTGCAGCTCTATGATCCTACTGATCACCGCTTTCAAATAGGAAAATAAGAAAATAAATCAAATCAGTTGTATTCTTTCTCATGGCTCTGTCCCCGAGTCCATTCAACTGAAAAATAAATATAAATAAATAAAATACAATAAAATAAAATACAAAACTCTATGGCACACAGCTAAAACAATACTTCCTTCAAAGAAAAATCACGTCATGTACCGGTAGTAACAAATGTAAAAATTTAACTGAATTAAAAACTGAAAATTTGTTACAACTCTGTGATGCTCACTTATCTGAGGCTGTGCTCGATACTTGGAGGTGCCTCATCTTTTGTACAAGTTCATCAATGTTTGGGGTTAGGCTCTGAGCTGAGGAAATCCTCAGGATTGACTGAAGGTGATTATCAGTAAGACGACTCCTGTGTGATGTTTTGTTTAGTTTCATCAAAGAGAACAGTTGTTCACACAGGTATGTGCTGCCAAACATCGAGAGCGTCCGAGCAGCTTGGATGCGCAACTGGGGCATTGTGTCAGGGATAAAACGTGCAAATTCAGCAGCACCCACACTTTCATATTTGTTCTTTAGTGTGTCATTACACTGGAGCTCAATCAACTCCATTTGTAGATTTGGTGGTGCGCTTTCTACATCAACTGCAAAAGGATTGCTGAGCAGTTCAAAGCTGCTTTTTTGGGCTTCAAAGTCAGCAAATCGGCGTTGGAAGTCGGCGGCAAATGTGTTGAGTTTATCAGCAAACTGTGCACTCGGGAACACAGTGGTAGAGAGCTTCTCTTTCATTGTCTGGCAGCTGGCAAAGTGGCTTAAGTTTTCTTTCCGCATCTGCGTCTCCCACAGACTCAGCTTGGTTTTAAAGGCCTTCACTGTACTGTACATATCAGAGATGACACGTCCCCGTCCCTGCAGCTGCAGATTCATCACATTCAGATGGCTCGTGATGTCGCAGAGAAATGCCATTTCACACAGGAAAGTTTCATCTCGGAGCTCTGTTGTGTTTTTCCCCTTGCTTTCCATGAACAGACAGATCTCCTCACGCAGCTCGAAACATCTTTGCAGCACCTTTCTCTGGCTTAGCCATCGCACCTCTGTGTGATACGGTAAGTCACCATACTCTGCATTTAACTCGCCCAGAAATGTCTTGAACTGGCGGTGATTTAAACCTTTTGCTCTGATGAGGTTAACAGCTCGTGTTATGGTGCGCATTACATGTTCCATTTTCAAGGCTTTGCCACACAACGCCTCCTGGTGTATGATGCAGTGATAAGCTGTCAGCTCATCTGTGACGTTTTCCTCCCGCATCCTCTCACGCATCCTTGCCACCAATCCACTCCTGTGCCCACACATTGCAGGTGCTCCGTCTGTGGTTAATCCCACAAGTTTTTCCCAAGGCAGCCCCATCTCATCTACACATCTGGATACCTCTTCATACAGATCTTGTCCTGTAGTTGTGCCATGCATAGGATGTAATGCTAAAAACTCTTCTGTTATGCTCAGGCTGAAGTCTACTCCACGGACGAAAATTGACAGCTGGGCAATGTCAGATGTGTCCGTGCTCTCATCCACAGCAAGAGAATATGCAATGAAATCTTTTCCCTTTCTCACAAGCTGTTCTTTTATGTTGGTGGAAAGCTGGTCTACACGTTCAGCAACGGTGTTTCTGCTCAGGCTCACGTTTGAGAATAGTTGTTTTTTGTCTGGGCACACTGCGTCACAAACTTGAAGCATCCAGTTTTTGATAAACTCTCCTTCTATAAAGGGCCGGGCTGATTTTGCGACCTCTTTTGCCACAATAAAGCTAGCCTTGACAGCAGCCTCACTTTGTGATTTTGCATATGTGAACATAGCCTGCCTGGACTTAAGGCCTCGTTTTAATTCTTCCACCTTCTGTAGCCTTTGTTCCGTGTCCATATTCTTGTCTTTGTCTGTGTGTTTCTGAGACGTTTGATAGTGCCTTCTTAGATTATATTCTTTCAGTACAGCCAAACTTTCTCCACACAGAAGACACATAGGTTTACCTTTTACCTCCGTGAACATGTAGTCTGCCTCCCACCTGGCTTGAAACCCCTTGTTCTCAGCATCCACCTTACGTTTAGCCATTTTTAAGGAGAGGTGTAGCTGAAAGTTGATCTCTGCTCTGACTGCTGAAGAATAATGAAGCCACTTGTGCACGCTGCAGTGACTTCACTTCACGAGCTACCTGCCTAAATACAGTAAAGGTTGAATAATTAGGCATACAGCTGTCTTGTGATTTTTAATTAATATACAGTACTGTACTTTTTATGATTGTTTACTGTTGGCTGCAAGTATCAAGCTGTGAAATCCTTCATTTTATACAGCTGATAGCTGTTGGTCATTAATTATGATCAGGTTTAGCAACTTCTCTGTGAACATTTGAGATCTGTGGCTTCAGCGGTGTGTTTTTATTCAATCTGAGGCGCTCTGATTTCGGTCAGCCGCTTGTCCCTCCTACGAGATTCAGGTCGGAGTGGACGCAGCTGCCGCGGTTGAACAAGAAAAAACACACCGCTGAAGCCATGGAGCTCGAATGAGAAGTTTCTAAAGTTTAACAACTTCTTAGAGACAGGCTGAATGATCCGAGACCGGGACGCGCGGGTGGCTCGTACTGCTCGGTTCAGCGAGAGTGTCGTCTCGCTGAACTAACTTGAGCGCGGTTTAATGTGATGTTATGACTCTGCAGACATTTCACTTTGCTGTCTTACGATGTTTAGTGTAAAATATTTCCACACAGCAGACATGTTACGATGAAAAGTTGGCTAGCTGTTAGCTAAAATGTTACTCACCGAGTCCGTAGGCTGGAGCTGGCTGCAAACTATGGAATGGATTTCCTGACTTTTAGGCGGGTCATATTACTCTGGGTTCATGAGACACGACTCCGTTCAGAAAATCCATTTCATAGTTTGAAGCTAACGTGCCTCATGGATCGGAAAATAAGTACACTATGCTGGTAATGGATTTCGATACCGGATCGGATCGACTCCGTGCCGTGTGCAAAACACCAGCGGGCGGCTGTGGCTTGCGGGCCGGATCTAATAGTTATTAAATATCATCCAAAGGGCCATAAATAATTGCTTTGCGGGCCGGATCTGGCCCGGGGGCCGCCACTTTGACATATGTGCCTTAAGGGTATCCCAAACGGTTGACAATGGGATCCCAGGAGTTCTGTTTATGGATAGAAAGAAGGTTATTTCTTTTTCTATAAATGTAACAAAATCATTGTTTGACAGTAACGTTGAATTGAATCTCCACTGTCTACTCCTTATAGGAATGTCAGGGAGGGACAAAGACAGAGTGACAGGTGCATGGTCTGAGATGACAATACTGTGGTAGTCACAGCCACGGACAGAGGGAAGAAGTTTGTTGTCCATGAAAAAGTAATCGATCCTCGAGTATGAATGATGAACATGAGAAAAAAAAGAATATTCTCTCTCAGCTGGGTGTAAAAAACGCCATACATCGCACAGGCCATACTTAGATAGAAAGGCACGAATAGTATGGGACGACATGCTGGTGAAGATTCTCAGTCGTCCAGGACATGATAAATCAAAAAGGCGTTCAATTCAAGATCAACTGGACTTTATTTTATAATGTCTTCTGTTACAAATAAAGTCCAGTTGATCTTGAATTGAACGCCTTTTTGAGTATGGGACGACCTGCTGGCTGTGGCAGGGTTTGTAGAGGACCTGTCCAAAACTGGGTCCAACCAGCAATTCAGGTCACCACTGAGTATCAATGAGTATGTGTTTAGGTCCGGGAGCAGTGAAAATAATTTCTCAAAGAAACCAACATCATCCGTATTTGGGGCATAAACGTTAACTAGCACTACTGGTGTGTTGTACAATTTACCGGAAACAATCACAAAACGACCATATTTATCTGAGTTAACTTGAAAAGGTTCAAATGAAATGTCTTGACTGATGAGGATCGAGACGCCCCGAGCCTTTGCTCGAAATGAGGAATGGAAACTCTGCCCGTGCCATGTTTGCAGTAATCGTTTGCTATCGTCACTTCTAATGTGAGTCTCCTGCAGGAAAGCAATGCCTGTATTTAACTGTTTTAAATGAGAGAGCACCTTCCTTCTCTTGACGGGGTGGTTTAAACCTTTGACGTTCCAGCTTGACAACACCAACTGACCACTCATATTACTAATAATTTGTATAAGAAAGGTAGGTAATACAGTCTAATGTGTTGATGGCTGTGCAGTTCTTGGCAAAGTGAAAGAAAATATAAATTAATGGCAGTGATGGACCCCCCACCCCCTCCCTTTCCCACCCTGGACAGCTGCAACAGACAGAAGCAGCAAGCTCCATAGAAATTAAAAATAAGTCTCCTGTCTAACTTTTAAACTAGTGCTCCAGTATCATCAGAGGGAAAAAAAATGTATAAGCACCTCATGCAAGGCCAAAAATGTACACATAGATGTGTGATCACGCATACACATATAAACAAGGTTAAATTAATCCTAATCCTAAATTAAATCTTCAATCAGTCCAAGACCAATTCAAGATTCAATTCAAGATAGTCAACAGGTAAACAAGAAGAGGAAAAATGTTAATAGTTCAAAATAATATATTAAAAACATTATATATTTCACCCATTTTTATACCTGGATAGGCCTACTTCAATTATTTATGTGCCTAAATACCTAATGCCTAAAAAAAAAAAAAAAAAAAAAAAAAATTATAAGCACCTCACAAACTAGTTTAAAGTATGCAAGGCCAAAAAATGTATACACATGTACCGGTAATCACGCACACATATACAAACGTAAAGTTAAATTAATCCCAATCTCAAATTAATTATCAATCAATCCAGGACTAACCCAAGATTCAGCTCAAAATAGTCAACAGGTAAACGAGAAAAGGAAAAATGTTTCATTTCAAAAATGTTAATAGTTCAAAAAAAGCTGCAACTAAAAAAGTCTCAGATAATCAGAGTATGGGCAGAGTCCTGGTCATCTGTTCCTCACCTCATGTAAAGAAAAGTTTAGTGTAAACAGAAACAAAGCCAGTGCGGGAACAGCGCATTGGTGTCAGCAATACGCTTCCGTACATTGTTCATCAGTTAGAAGAAAAGTTTAAATATTACTTGCGCTGTGAAGCTTGAAAGGTGTCACTGAACTTCTGCGCCTCCTCCACAGAGCCCAGCCACTTTCTGTGTCCATCAGGTAAAGTCACGCGAAGTCGAGCAGGAAAAAGCAGAGCAGGTTTTAGACCCAAAGAATACAGTGCGGACATCACGTCCTTATATTCCACTCGCTGGTTGAGGACTTCTGGGCTGTAGTCTTCCACGATCCGCACCGGTTTACCCTGGTATTCAAGCCTGCCTCTGCGTCGGGCCTCCCGGATCAGCAGCTCCTTTACCTGGACCCGGTGCACTCGCAGGATAACCGGGCGCGGCCGCTGGTCCGAGGCGGGTTTCGGAGCGAGGGTTCGATGGGCCCGGTCCAGTTCGGGTGGAGAAGGAAGCGTGTCACGCCCGAAGATGTCGCACAGCAGGTTGGAGAAGAAGTCTGTGGGACGTCCGCTTTCAATAGATTCCGGTAAACCCAGCACACGAATATTCTGCCGTCTGCTTCGATTTTCTAAATCCGCCAGTTTAGATCTTAGTCTGGCGTTTTCCTCCTGCAGAGTTGAGCAGGTGTTTTCCACCTCCGACATGCGCTGGCTCAGGTCGTTAGTGACAAGTTCCAGTGATGACACACGCTGGCCGTGTTCCTCCACCGCGAGCCGAGTTTGGTCCAATTTGACATCCAGCTGGTGAAAAGTTTGTTTAAACTCAGCTGACAGTGCAGCGCGGTGTTCCTCCAGCAGCGAGGTAATTGCCTCGAGGGTTAGGCCAGCGTCATCGTCCTTCTTCGATCTTGCCGACCTCTGAGACATTTTTAATTTAAAATCTTCAAAAGAGATGCTTGATAGAAGTTGTGTGCGTGATGATAGGCAAAAAATATTACATATAGAGGGCTTGGTGGTACTAAAAAATAAATTTTACCCGGAGCACTGGCAAGTGCGACTCACTCCATCTCACGACCACACCCCACGAGTTGTTTTCCCCTCAGACTTTTAACGTCACAAACCTCCAATAAGTGTCTTAGTGGAACACAATTTGTTAAGTGTCCTTGGGTGTCCTGAAAGGCGCTTTTATATAAAATGATTATTATTATTATTATTACAATTGATTCATACAGGCCTAGTAGGAAACAAACCAAAATACATAAAACGTCACAGTATTATACTATTTATCTAAAAAAATGTTCAATACAGAAACAACTGGACTTAATTTGTAACAGAAGACGTTTCGCTCTTCATCCGAGGAGCTTTCTCAATTCAATTCAAAACCAGTTTTTAGAGTCAGAGAGTCAGAGTCAGAGAGAATTTATTGTCATTTGCACCGCATGTAGTACATGTGTTGAAAACGAGATTATGTACACAGGGTCCCAGTTACATCCAACAACAAATGCAAGAGAAAAACAATAATAACATCTAGGATTAACTAAGAGAGACATCAGCTAGTAATACACTAAGCCCTAATGTAGTAGAAAAACATCATTATAAACAGCAGCACGAACATGAGCAGATGGTCACAGATGAACGCAGATAGTCACAGATGAACGCAGCAACAAGAAACAGATCAGTATCAGCATGATGTGACATTTTGCAGTGTTTATTCTTATTATTTATTTATTCATGAGTCTGACAGCCTCAGGGTAGAAGCTGTTCCTCAGTCTAGTGGTTCTACATTTGATGCTCCTCAACCTCCGTCCCGAGGGGAGTGGTGCAAAGAGTGAGTGTGCTGGGTGAGTGAGGTCTTTCATGATGCAGGTGGCTCTTTTTCTGCATCTGGAGGTGTAAATGTCTGTGATGGTGGGGAGACTGACTCCCACAGACTTCTGTGCAGCCTTCACCACTCTTTGTAGAGCTTTCCTCTCTGCAACTGTGCAGCCTCCATGCCACACGTTGATGCTGGAGCACAGGACGCTCTCCACTGCACACCTGTAGAACGAGGTGAGGACTGAGCTTCTCAGACCAGCTCGTCTCAGCCGTCTGAGGAAGTAGAGTCTCTGATGACCTTTCTTGATCAGGCTGGTGGTGTTATTGCTCCAGCTGAGGTTATCATTCAAGTGTACACCCAGGTACTTGTAGCTGGAGACCACCTCCACCGCAGATCCACCTATATACAGTGGGGTGTGGGTGTGTTTGTTCCTTCTGAAGTCCACAATCATCTCCTTCGTCTTCTTCACATTCATGTGAAGGTTGTTCTCTTTGCACCAGCTCTCCAGATGTTCCACCTCCTGTCTGTAGCTGGATTCATCATTATCTGTGATGCATCCCACCACAGCTGTATCATCTGCAAACTTAACAATATGACAGCCTGGATGTGTGGCTGTACAATCATATGTGAGCAGAGTGAACAGAAGAGGGCTCAGCACACATCCTTTATCAGTTACATCAAATAGCCAAAGCAAAATCTTACATTCCAAAATGGATCGGGTTTTAAGCATCCAGACACTGGAACAATCTGTTCAGCCAGAAGATAGCTATTCGCACATAAAAACAAGACATCAACCTAGTTATTGTTGTTATGCTAATTTCGGTTGTTATGCTGCTCACAGAGGGCTGAGTGATGCAATAACAGCATTGTATGTGTGTGATAGTCTGTCTCTCTCTCTCTCTCTCTCTCTCTCTCTCAAGAGTATGTAAGAATAATAATAATAATAAACTTTATTTGTATAGCACCTTCCTACAATGCCTTGCATTGACCAAGGTGCTTAACAGGACAGAAAATATAAAAACCGGTACAATAAATCAGTGAAAATAAAAATAAAAACAGCAGCAATAAAAGGAGGCAATGGAGATAAAAATGCTACATACTAAAATACCAAAAGTAATAAAAGTTACACACTGAAAGCTTTTTTGAACAAGTGGGTCTTCAGTCTGGTTTTGCACAGAGTCGGGCCCTGTTTACACGGACACTGTGTGGGGGAAACGGAACTTGTGGGTATGTTAATTAGGTTAAAAGTTTTGCGTTGACATGCGTGAATTCTGTGGATACGACTCTCTCCCCCACCCACCCCCAGTCCTCATGACGTCACTGTAGTTACCATGCTGGGCCATTAGATGGTGCTGTGATTTTTGGAACCTTCACTACTGCGCATGCGTGCTGCCTGAGGTAAACAGAGCAGACGAGGCAGCCTGCCTCGTCTGTTTTCCTCTCTGGCTAAAAGTTCAGCTAACTACAAGTTGTTGTCAACAAGTTAACAACAAGTTAAAGCTGGAATTTGGATAAGAGTCAACAGATTTGACACCAAGTGGGACCGCTTCATCTAACAAGCTGCACACCAGTTGCTGACTGGACCGGAACCGCGTCAACATGTCTGACTTTAGTCCGTGAGAATCAGCTGATTTCCAGCAGCGCTACAAGGTAAACAATGTTCTTAATAATGTTTCCTTGTGTTTAGTTCGATCACAGAACAACCAACTGAGGTTTTATTTTTATTTTTTTCCTGCGAGGTCGAAGCTGTTCCACGAAGCGGACCGGCGGTTCGGATGTGGGTCCAGTTTCCACCAGGATGAAAACAACAGAGTCCAGTTCATTAAAGTTCGGTTAACGTGTTTTTAAAAGTGTTCAATTTAATTCTCAGTGTTTGTGACATGCAGTTTGTGGTGTTGAATAAATAAATAAATTAAAAATCAACCTGGTGTCTTCATTTTCAGCAGCATGTTAGGCATGACGTAACGAGTCCAGATAGCTTCATTTAGCTCAGATAAATTTAAATATCTCCCACGCTAACATAAATACTGTTTATTATTGTTAAACTGTTATTATATAGCACATTTAGTATGTTATAGTGCAGCGTGACACGTGAAATGTCCGACTGCCTCGTTAACAGCGACAACTGGATCCAGGCAGCTGGCTCTCTTCCAACACAGATGCAGGTAAGGTGTAGAATAATTAAATATGAGAATCAAAATATATTCCATCAGCTGTAGTTCAGAAAGTGGTGCGTGTGTCCACTGTCCAGTCCACCGCCATTGTTAAAATGCAGGTGTTACACCATATTCTGTGACCTATCGTATATTGTGACCATAGGGTGCGTTGTTGCATTTTTACATCATACTTTGCCATATTTGCTAAAAAATATATTATATGAAGTAGCTTAATGTGTAATGTATTAGAGTTAGAAAAATTAGAAAGAGTTATTCATTTTGTTCTGTTACTTTATTATTGTTTGAACTAATTGTTTGAAAAAAGGGGCAGATAAGATTTTTTTCTTCTTTCTGCTACCTTTCATTTTGTTTACATTTTGTATTCTTATCGTTTATGGGATTGTTTGTATTGTATTTTAAAATGAATAAATTTTATAAATAAATATTTGATTAACACTATCATATTGTGTTACCATCTATATTTTCATAATAGTCATGATATTAGTGATCAGATTTTACTTTTTATTCTTTGGAGGAAGGAGAGAGAGTCAGCCTCATTCCTCCAAAAAATAAAAAATTAACATCTGCCCACTAAAATCATGATTATGATGGAAATATAGACGTAACAGAATTCGACAGTTTTAATTCAAGAAGATATCCAAGATGGCCGCGCTCAGACCAGCTGCAGCTTCATGGGCTCCCGGTTCATCCCTAGTTTTTAGTAATTTTAATAGTGTTTTTGTACCTGACTCTGCACATTTTTTGCGGGTGAATTATAGCCGAACTGAACTGTTAAGAATGGGAACGGATTTACCACAGGGCACAGCTGATATCAGCAACGAACTCAAATCAGAGCTCGGAAGATTGGAGCTGTTAAGAACATCTTTCTGGAAGCAGATGCGCTCCGGTTCACGCTCCAGGGGAAAGAAAAGGAAGCGGTGCTCCCGAGGTCAGAAGCGGGGCTGCCGAGCAGGAATTATGACGAGACTGCGGGCAGACGCTAAAACCGGGAGACCCCCGATGCCGGCTCTTTTTCTGTCCAACGTCCGCTCGCTGGACAACAAAATGGATCTGCTCCGACTGAGAGTAACAGCGTCGGAGGAGTTGAGGAGGTGCTTTGCGCTCTGCCTGACAGAAACGTGGATCTCTGAGGATACACCAGACTCTGTTTATGAGCTGGATGACAGACTCTTTTTCAGAATGGACTGGTGCACCAAGACTACGGGAAAAACACGAGGCGGTGGTATGTGTCTTTACGTGCACAATGATTGGTGTTCAAACTGTGCTGTTATCAAAAGGCTCTGCTCAGCTGCTGTGGAGCTGATAACAGTAAGGTATCATCCTCACTACATGCCCCATGACTATTCAGTGATCCTAATCACTGTTATTTACATAGCCCCTGATGCTAATGCTAATGACGCCCAGGGAGAAATTCATGACTTACTCACCTCGCTACAATGTAAATATCAGTGTAAATATCATTGTTTGTGGTGACTTCAATCACGTGGAGTTACAGGTCTCCCTCCCAACCTTCAATCAGCACGTTTTCACAGCAACAAGAGGAAATAAAACGCTTGACCAAGTCTACACGAATGTGAAGGGGGCGTACACGGCAAAGCCACGCCAATCGCTCGGGGCTTCCGATCACTGCGCTTTGATCTTGGTCCCAAGACAGCTTCCCCCGCTGAGACGCTCCAAGCCGGAACAAAGAGAGATAAGAGTCTGGCTTCAAGGCAGCACCTCCATGCTGAGAGACTGTTTTGAGAATACAAACTGGTCTGTCTTCAGGGAGGCAGCTACGAATGGGAGCTCAGTGGATCTGGAACTTTATGCTTCCTCAGTTATGGGTTACATTAGCACATGCTCTGAAAATGTATCCATAAAAAAATATGTTAAATGTTACCCCAACAAAAAACCCTGGTTAAATAAAGAAGTCCGCACCCTGCTAGCAGCCAGGGACACTGCATTCAAGTCCGGAGATACAGAGGAGCTGAGAAAGAGCAGGAAAGAACTGGTTGATGGCATTAAGAAGGCCAAGGCCACGTATGCACAGAGGATCGAGGGACAGTTCACCTCACAAGACCCACGGAGCATGTGGAAGGGTATTAAATGCATAACAGATTACAAAGGCAAGAGCAAACAATGCCCCAGGGACCCATCTCTGCCTGATGCCCTCAATAAGTTTTATGCACGTTTTGAAGATCCAAACAGACCAGCTAGCACCAGACTCACCTCATCACCAGATGAAGAGCATCTCAGAGTGACCGCAGCAGAAGTGAGAGGCAGTCTCAGAAGGATCAACCCTCATAAAGCAACCGGACCAGACAACATCCCAGGGAAAGTTCTGAAGGAATGTGCGGACCAGCTCTGTGAGGTGCTGGCTGACATCTTCACCACCTCACTTTCACTGGAGTCAGTTCCCACCTGCCTGAAGACCGCCACCATCATCCCAGTTCCAAAGAGCTCCACAGTGACTGGTCTGAATGACTATAGACCGGTGGCCCTCACCCCGATAGTCGCTAAATGTTTTGAGAAACTGGTCATGTCCCACATCAAGACAACCGTCAACATCAACGAGGACCCTCATCAATATGCATACCGCGAGAACCGATCAACAGAGGACGCCATCTCCTCTTTGGTCCACACTGCTCTCACTCACCTGGATCAGAAGGACTCATACGTGCGCATGCTCTTTGTGGACTTCACATCTGCCTTCAACACCATGATCCCCCAAACTCTGATAGACAAACTATCCACACTTGGACTAAGCCCCTCCGTTTGTAACTGGGTCTTAGACTTCTTAACAAACAGACCACAGTCCGTGAAGATCCACAACTTCTCCTCCTCCACCATAACCCTCAGCACTGGCTCTCCTCAAGGATGTGTGCTGAGCCCTCTTCTGTTCACTCTGCTCACATATGATTGTACAGCCACACATCCAGGCTGTCATATTGTTAAGTTTGCAGATGATACAGCGGTGGTGGGATGCATCACAAACAATGATGAGTCCAGCTACAGACAGGAGGTGGAACACCTGGAGAGCTGGTGCAAAGAGAATAATCTTCACATGAATGTGAAGAAGACAAAGGAGATGATTGTGGACTTCAGAAGGAACAAACACACCCATGCCCCACTGAACATAGGTGGATCTGCGGTGGAGGTGGTCTCCAGCTACAAATACTTGGGTGTACACTTGAATGATAACCTCAGCTGGAGCAACAACACCACCAGCCTGATCAAGAAAGGTCATCAGAGACTCTACTTCCTCAGACGGCTGAGACGAGCTGGTCTGAGCAGCCCAGTTCTCACCTCCTTCTACAGGTGTGCAGTGGAGAGCATCCTGTGCTCCAGCATCAATGTGTGGCATGGAGGCTGCACAGTTGCAGAGAGGAAAGCTCTACAGAGAGTGGTGAAGGCTGCACAGAAGTCTGTTGGAGTCAGTCTCCCCACCATCACAGACATTTACACCTCCAGATGCAGGAAAAGAGCCACCTGCATCATGAAAGACCTCACTCACCCAGCACACTCACTCTTTGCCCCACTCCCCTCAGGACGGAGGTTGAGGAGCATCAAATGTAGAACCACTAGACTGAGGAACAGCTTCTACCCTGAGGCTGTTAGACTCATGAATAAATAAATAATAAGAATAAACACTGCAAAATATCACATCATGCTGATGCTGATCTGTTTTCTTGTTGCTGTGTTCATCTGTGACCATCTGCTCATACAGACTCATGTTCGTGCTGCTGTTTATAATGATGTTTTTCCACTACATTAGGGCTTAGTGTATTACTAGTTGATGTTTCTCTTAGTTAATTCTAGATGTTATTACTGTTTTTCTCTTGCATTTGTTGTTGGATGTAACTGGGACCCCGTGTACATAATCTCGTTTTCATCACATGTACCACATGCGGTGCAAATGACAATAAAGACTCTCTGACTCTCTGACTCTAATTAGTTCTTGCAAAGTATGATGTAAAAATGCAACAGCGCCCCCATGGTCACAATATACGATAGGTCACAGAATATGGTGTAACACCTGTTGTCTGCGCGTGCGTGTTGCGTGCATGTGTTCAAACAAAAGCTCTGCGGGAGATGTTTACATCATCAACGGGGGGTCAGCGAAAAACTTCCACCCTGAGAGCTGGATCAGAAAAGTATCGGATGCAAAGAGGGGGGCCAGTAGCGTCGTGTAGGCGATGTTGCGAATTCAAAAGGTTGAAGGAAGCTCTGAAACGAATGTGCAAGTTTATGCAGGTTTATTGTACATAATAAGAATAAACCTTACAGCAACAACAGACCTGACTCCGAGCACCAGTCCACACACACATCTTCAAAGGCAGGGCCACGGTTATAAAACCCCGGATGTCGTCACCGCCTCCTGGAACCTGGAACCGCCTTGGACTGCTTCGGGACCGCCCTGGAACCACCTACACTACCACGTGACCCTCCTTTCTGTCAACAAACTATCAGCTTCAATGTAAACATCAAATGTTGGGTCTGTTGAATTGTGCAGGCGTGTAACTGTTCCCTAGTGAAAACAAAGCCCGAGAGAAAGACGTTCTGCCTAGTGTCACATTTCACATTATAAGGCAGAATTAAGTGAATACAAATAATGGAACATAATGGGTGTAATGTAATACTGATAGAAATATATTTCAATTCCCCTTTTGACATGACAAACATCATGTCAACAAAATCCTATATGTTCTATGTGAGAATGCAATTAAAAACTGGATACACATTGGAAATCTCTAACATTCCCACCCACAGCAATATTACATCTAAGTTACCCACCCAGAATATAAAACCCCTCACATAAAATAAGCATCAATATAAATGGTAATAAAAACTAAACAGAATAAGATCAGAACAAACAAAATTCCCACCCACAGCAATATTACATCTAAGTTACCCACCCAGAATATAAAACCCCTCATATAAAATAAGCATCAATATAAATGGTAATAAAAACTAAACAGAATAAGATCAGAACAAACAAAAAATAAAACAGACAAAAACAAAGAATAAAACAAATGTAACAAACAAATAGAAACAAGACAAAACAAACAAAAACAATGAACAAGAATAAAACAGACAAAAACAAACAAGACAAAAATAGATGCAAAGACGAACAAATAAAAATAAAAACAAGAAAGAACCGAGCGGACTGTCCCTCCTATCAACAAACACGCCTCTACAGGGTATATGCAGGAATAATGAAGTTAAATTCAATACCTTTAAAAAGGCGTTCAATAAAAAACAACTGGACTTTAATTGGACTTTATAAATTCAATACTTTCTCAAAAACCCTTAAATTTCCCAAAATTTTGACTTATCAACTCTTAACAACTTCAAAACATTGCATATACTCTGTTCCAGTGTGTGCATTTCTGGTATGTGTTAACCTTAGCAAAGAATATGAACTATGGCTTAGGCCTCTTCATCTTCTTCATCATAGACACCTGTAAGGGGAAAAGCCCTACACTACTCTGTTAACTAATCCGATATCTGAGAAAAGCTCAACTGCTCTTATTCAGAGATGTCTGTGATAAGGGCTAAGACCACATTCAGAAAATTAACACTTAATCTATGATTAATCTGATCCGAACAGAAAACACAAAAATCCTTCCATAACCTGTCAAACTCAATTATCTTATTCACATCCATTTCCTATATATATATATATATATATATATATATATATATATATATATATATATATATATATATATATATATATATATATATATATATATATATATATATATATATATATATATATATATGTATATATATATGTAGTGGGCATGACCGTGCCCGCTCTGATACTTGAACTGTCCCAGTGACACCTTTTCACTGATACTCTCAGAAAAAAGACATTAACACTATTTTATTACATTATTTTGAATCAAAACACAATAAGTCATAAGAGACTCTCTTATTCCTCTATTTTTGTGTTAATGAATAACCTTGTGTTACTTGTATAAGCATTATTGAATTCAATGTTTGTTAAGTCAAAGACTGTTTAATTCAAACTGTTTAATTCAAGTTGGAAATCCAATGTTATTTCAAAATAATGATCACTTCTTCATATGATGAATCAAACGTTGAAAGTGAATTAATGTCAGACTGAACTCGATCAGTTTTGTTAGAAGTTAGAACACAGTTTTAATCAGTTGTTTTATGAAGCTGGCTCCAGTCTAATCTGTTTCTCTGTCTTCATTCTAAACAACTTCTTCTCTGTTCTAAAAACTGATCTTCTCCTATCCGAGTGACCTTCATCCACTGGTTTGTTTGGACCAATCAGAGAAGAACAACAAGTCACTGATCTCAGATCCTTCCTTAAAGTTCTAAGCTGTTGCTGGAACTGACGGAGTTTGCTGAGGACCTCAATGCCATGATGAGGTTCCCCAAAGAACTGATGATCGTCTGGTCAACACGCTAATGACCACGTCATTCAGTTAAAGACTTATAACATGCCAAGTTATAAGTCATCTTCAACAGCTGAAAAAGCTCTCTTTTATTGACATTCCTTTAAGGAACGTCTTATCTTGAAAACAACACCAGGAGCTGCCGTTACTTTCGGTTCGAGTCTTGGCACACGTCTGGAGACGCTGAGAATGGTAAACGAACTGACCAGTTGGACCAACTGGGGACTGACCATCTTCACAAGGTAACAAGTCGTCATATGCTTTACCAAGGGTACCAACGTGTAGCCGAGATCGGCCGGAGAGCTGCCATGTTTCTGGTTAAAACACGTCAAGATAACTCCCTGACTCTTAACTTCTTTTCCTCCATTTCCTTCCTCCTAAACCTTTATCTTCCTAAGCCAGAAACTAAGTTAATGTACCTGCAGAAATGAGTAAAATATCATCCTTCACTTGTTCTGTTGTTCCTATATTTCATCTGTGCTGAAGTTAATTATAGGAAAAATAATCAACCAATCATGTACAAATGTGTGATGTAATTTATAATTATGTTAAATAAATGGTGCAGTCCTGCTGTACCAACATAAGTTTAACGTTTCCTGTGAATTACATCTGGTCAAGGTATAGAATTATTGGTATTAAGCTGAAAAAGAGAGAACTCGTTTAATTAATGATGTATTTTTGTGTCAGTCTAAACCCTGCCAATTTATACATCTAAAATATAGGTAAGTCAGTAAACTGACCCCTTCCTATATTACTACATTGGTGGCCCGTGAACAGGTCTCTGAAAAGTTTAATATTTAATATTTCTGTACTTTGAATGTTGGCATAATTTTGTCCAAGTTTTAGACTCTGAAAACGATAGTTTTTTGGCTGGGAAAGTGTGTCAAGCTGCAGGAAACTGCTGGTTAATGTCACTTGTAGCTGAGGAATTGTCTTTACTCAACTTTTAAACGTGTGTTGAAGTTTTTGGGTTAAAATTTGATGTTGCTGTGTGGTTCTGCTGGTTCTGAGTCGTTTGGACTCTTTGCTGACGTGTCACAGATAAAAGCGCATCTACGTTTGACCGCCGTGTCAAAACTGTGCCTATAAGAGCTTCATGGTTCATCTGAAAATTGCTGTCGAGTGGTATTGTTACATTTTAAGCAGGAATAATAGCATCTTGTAGTCTGAAGCTCTCGGATCGAGGTTCTGGTCCCGGTCCATTTAGCTCTGACGAGTTGCTATACGGTAAAAAGTCCGTGTTGGCGACATTTATTTTGCTATTTTTACTGGGCGCAGCTTGGTAAAACTGTTCTGATGTGAAACGATTTGTTCACAGAATTTTTGTGGTGAATTTTGGCGTTTTATGAGTTGAAAAAGAGTCTAGGTTTGATAAGCTATATGCTGACGCTACGTTCATAACATCTGTTGTCATGCTGTGGTTGGTTCAAGGCGATCACGTGATACGCAGTTGATCGTCAAATTTCAGTTTTGTTCACACAATTCTGACAGATTGTCTGGTTTGTTTCTTTTGTAGGCATAAAATATCGTCAAAAACTGTTTAACCGCGGTGTTTTGAGATATTTAAAGGGGTTTTAGAGTGTTTAAACGTCAGGAGTACACAAACGTCCGACTGCACGTACGTCCCTAAATGCAACACGAATGACACGTCAACGGAAGTGACGTAACCCAGATAGAGAAAAAAAGGAAAAAGATCGTTTTTTTTAATATATCTAAAAGTTCACAGAACTTGTTCTAAATATTTTAAACACATTGATTTGCTTCTTAAATGAACGTTTGTTTAGGCGATTGTCACATCCAGGCTAAAACTCATCCCAAAAGTTGACGTTTATCCGATTTAGTTTAACGCTACGGCTAAATGCTAAAACGTAGTCAACGCGGCCTTAGAGCCAACAGCGCCACTATAGCGGCCAGAATGAGTAATTACAGTCACATTGTGGTAATTTAAGCTTTGAAAACCTGCAATCTGCTGGTTAAAAGAATGAGAACAAGAAACATTTACACAGAATAGATGCTAAACCATCTGTATTTATTTTAAAACATCTGTAATGTTATGTTGAGCATACAAAAACTCCAGTTTATTTTAAATAAAAAAATATTTAAAATAACAAACAAGAAATCCTATTTTCACTCCTGATAACTGTCAAAATACAGCAAAACAGTTTAGCCAAACTGCAATACATCTTTTTAAGGCATGATGGAGCAGCTTCCTGGGAACATTTTAGTGTGAATATTGCATTTATTTCAACTCTTTTAAAAAGTGTTTGAGTAAGTAAAACGAAAATCATGCTTGTGTTAGTTAGTAACTGTTGTTAAAAAATAAGTTATATATAAAGTTAACACTGCAAGAGGGCATTTAACTTTTACAGGTTCATTAAGGGTAAGTCCTGAAAGAAGGTACCTATGAATAGAAATACTTATTACACGGTGAAACACTTAAACCACACAGCTGGTTAGTTTGATTGACTCAGTGCTACATTAAAAGTGAAGATTTATTTGCACACATTAAAATACGAACTGTCTTATTGATTTTCACAAAAAATCAAAACAAAGATGGAAGTTCAAGAAGGTGCGCGTCCAAGGCTCATACAGTATGTGCCTCTAGTAGACTCATACATCAAAGGATCCGAAGAGGGACCCCAAAGCCGAGGACCTGCTCCCCCTGCACCTCGCACAGAGAGAAAATCTCTCTCATTGTGTGGTGACTACTTAGCTGCCCGAAATGTCTTGCAAAGAAAAGATGAACATCCATTGCGTTTCTTTGACAGAATTTTCAAGGCGTATGCAGGTGACATAAAGGAACCAGGCCTGGAAGAGCAGACGCTTTTCAAATCTGTTTTCAGAAATAATCTAATCTCTGATATTAGATTCAAGTTGCCATTATACACCTGGTGTCAATTAGAAGTAACATCTTTGGATGAAATAAAACAGGGTGCTATAAAGGTCTTTGAGGCTCACATGCAAAGCAAAACACCCTCTGAGGTGTGCCCAGGTCAAAAGGTCGTATCCCAGTCGCTAAAAATAGAAGAGGTTCTCTCTCCTATAGAAAGCGAGAATAAACGCTGTCGTATCAAAGGCCCTCTGACTTCAGAAGAGAGGGAGAACATACGTCGGTTGTTGGAAGAGTTGGATAATGCAAGCAAGAATAAACAAGATTTTCAAACTGACAAACAACGAAAGGTTGGTGCCAGCTGGAACAGTGACTCACAATGGTTTAAAGGGAGCCCCGCTTCTAAAGCACCTCAGATTGAAAAGTCTGAGACAAGCGATGAACCACAAAAGGTAGGTGTTCACTCTTTGAGAGACACAAAATGGTTCAGATCGAACCAGGTGGGTGAAAACCAAGGTCTACCGGTGGGTGAACTTCAAAAGAAATTGAAGTATGAGGACCTAAACTCATGTAACAATGCGTGGTCCCAACAGAAACCCCCGAGCCTCGGAACTGCACCTCCTGCGCCTCGAACAGAACAGTTTGAGACATGCAAAGAGTCACGAATGTCCCAGAAAAATGGTACAACACCTCTATGCTCGGAAGAGACAGAGGAAGTAAGTAGTTTGTTAGTAGATTTGAATGTTACAGTGCTTGACCAACCTGATACAATGAGTGGCGTTATCATTGATAATGACACTATCAACATTGACCTACCTGGAGCAATGTGCAGCACTATCTTTCACAAAAACTCGGAGCACACAGTTAACAACAATAACATCGACACAGATGCCACAGATGTTGACAATAAAGATGCTGACAGCAAACAAAATGCTGACAGTCAACAAGATCCTGAAGGTCATGACACGGTCTGTCTAACAGATGGTACCGCAGAAGGCACGGATGACTCCCCAACCGAGATCACAAGCCCGGTAAGTGAACCTTCAAATAGAGATGAGGCAGAAGAGACCCAACAGTTGGACCCAACCCTGGCCCAACAAGAGAACCTCCTCTGCGAGCTGGAACAATCAGCACTCACTGAACACTACCTACCACAGGTAGAAGAAGGTGTGGAGATCCACGGATCCCACACCGAAGACGCTGTACTGTCCTCTGGGACAGATAAATCGGCAATCAGCCAAGCTTTCGATGAAACCTTGGTTCAAGAGCATTTGAGTCTAGAACTAATCAGAAATGACATAGTTTCTACAGACTCAAAGAGCCCCTCTTCAGTCAAGAAGTGGGAAAACACACACAACGACAGTGACCCGTCGCAGTCTGAACAATCAGACACACCTGCGACTGCGCCGACAGTTGTGACACACCTGAATTACACAGAAAGAGGTAAACGTAAGAAGAAACGTTGGCCGAAACCTAAAAGGTTCCTGTGTACTGTCTACTCTCAGCTGCGAAAACAGCTTAAACTAAACATTGGCATCCTAACTTGTGCCCATGGACGGACGTCCTCACCTGTGTTCGTGGTCCCCCATGACCTCAGGGGGGTGATGTTAGGTCATGCCCAAGACAAAGACAAAGATTTCAATAACCCCACAAACGACAAAGATCTCGCAAACTCACAGACTTCATGGGAAATTAAGGTCGTCCAAGCACACGATAGTAAATAAACTAAACAGTTTAAACTATATTAGTTGCTAAAAGAAACCATTCCAACTAGAACTTAGAAACGCTAAGTCTAAAAACCCACAACAAAAAACTAACCTTAACAACCGTTTAAATCTGCAGGATTTAATTGACATCGGTTATAAAGCTAAGACCTGTTTTTATTGTGTGATACACGTTGGAATCTGACGACAGGAGTGAGTTGAAGCGGTGAAACGTTGTTTTCTAGTTGCTTAATTGCTACTTTTGTTGTTATTGAAGCTTGGTATTGTTTTCTGAACACTCCCAGCCAAAAGAGGTTTTTATTAATGATAAGTTAAAGACTTAAATGGATTTAACTATGCCAACATGCAGTTTCATTTTGTTAAACCTCAGTCAATGAAGGGTCAATGTAGTTTAAAGCTACTTTAGGTACCATAAACTACACTGGTCTCACAATTTCTATATTGAACCGATTCGATCGTTTCTATTCTAGATCATCTATTCATTTTTGATGAGTCTCGCCATAGACTTCTAAATTTTATAGGGAACACCAAATCCTACGTCGTCGTCTTAAAGGACAACAGACATTTAGACCAAACTATATTTTCTTTTCTATCTTAGTTAATTTAACTTAAATTATGAATGGAGGAATAGTTTGGAAGAAGAGGCCTTCGTTACAGAAGCCCTCCTGAACCTTTTATAGACGTAGATCCCTATATTTAACTTTTGATGAATGATCCACCCCTTAATTGGTAGTTATAGCTGATCTAAACCATGATAGCTTACATACCAGGTGCATATAGGTGAGGCTAATGTAAAATCCCAATCATAAGCCCACCTAAAACCACATAATTGCATGACACATAGAACCAGAGTGGCACGGACTGGAAACCAACCAGCCTTCAACCTTCGATGTGGGGACCTGCTACTTCAACGTTGGTCTTCAACCTTCATCCAAGGGTCGCCTCCTCTGCGTCAATCGAGGGATCCCCTCTACATGCTGATTATAAAAACAATTGTTGCTGATGAAATCACCAACTCTAATCGATATGGAATTACTGCTGTGGAATTATCGTTGTGGATTATAAGACTTTGTTTTCCAAAGGATCACAGACTTTGTTTTCCAAGAGTTAACAGACTCAGTTTTCCGAGGGATTAAAAGCTTACCGCAATGGGATTACCTACGAACAGTATGGAATTTCCAAAAACTTTATGGGATTATAATTTTTGATTTTTTTTCCACTTGCTGGATTACTTCAAGATCAGAGACAGTTCAAGGTTTCCTTTCGTGTTGGACCCCATCCCCAAGGACTGGCGATGACTTCCAAAAGGGGGGAGATGTAGTGGGCATGACCGTGCCCGCTCTGATACTTGAACTGTCCCAGTGACACCTTTTCACTGATACTCTCAGAAAAAATACATTAACACTATTTTATTACATTATTTTGAATCAAAACACAATAAGTCATAAGAGACTCTCTTATTCCTCTATTTTTGTGTTAATGAATAACCTTGTGTTGTGACGGTTTTATTAAAAGGGGTGCCAGCCAGGTATCCCTCCTGACAGTTAGGATGACCAATTTTGAGTTACTTTTGTATTTTTTATTTTTTTTAACCTGTCACACAAGGACCATCCACTTAATGGTGTTGACCCTTTACAATTTGAATGACAAAAAAAAACCAACAAAACTTCATCCTTTTTTCTTTTACACAAAAAACAAACAAAACATCTTCCACATAATTTCACTTTTTTTTTTCTTTCAGGTTTTATATTTTTAAATGTCCATAAACAAAATAAACACAAATCCCCCCCCACAAAAATAAGTTCTCAAGTCTTTTCTTGTCTTCCACAATCAACAGGTCAAAGGTTCCATATATTTACTGCTCCCATATTTTACTGCTCCCATATATTTACTGCTCCACAGCAAGAGCTGTGGAATAACAAAAGCAATAATCAGGCCCAAGTGCCATTTAAATGCTCACAATAAAAAACAGGAAAAAGAATAAATAGACTTACAGGTCTCAGATAAAGCAGAATCAGAAATCCATAGGTTGTTTTTGTTTTTGTCATCTGTAATGAACAAATGTAATATTTTGAAATCACTATGGGGCATAACTGATTAATTTTTAGTAATATTAAATATTTAATTCAGGGACTTACGAATAATGAACTGGGTGACGTCACACGCTTCCAGGATCTCCGGATTCACGGCGGAGAGCGCACAGGAGTAGATGCACGTTTCCTTTTTGTTTGTTTCTGTCGGTCCACGGTGATGACTTCCAGCAGGAAGTGAAGGGAACAGGCGAGGGATTGCACAACCTCGGATTAAATTTTAATAGTTTAACCAGGGACGCAACACTAGTGGAATCCTTGACTCTCTGGTCTGGAGAGAAACTGCCATCTTTTAACTGGAAGGGGAAACGAGCTTGAACAGTGGAGCAATCAGGTGAGTTCACAGCTGTGATCCAGGTGCGTCTTTAAGTGTGGCAGGATGGGAGGGGCCAAGGAAGAACAAAAAGTAATGAGAGCAGCTCTGAAAATGAGCAGGCTGTCACACATCCCCCCCCTTGAGAGGTCCCGAACTAGTAAGGGAGAATACAAGTTACAATTTGATTTCACACACATTTTTCATACTCTTCAATACCACAATTATTTTGCCAATAAGTCAGAAGAAGGGAAGCCATGGAAATCTTCTTCATCACTTTCTTCATTGAATATGTCCAGAACTTTTTGGCGCTGTGCTTTGTCCACTTCTTCTGCTGTAGGATAGCAAGGTTTGAGTTGTGATATATGAACCACACGAAGGTCTTCACCAGTGTCCTCCAACACAACCTCATAATTGATAGGGCCAGTCCTTCTTGTTATACGATAGGGACCCTTCCATCGTGGGGCAAGTTTGGCTGTGAATGACTGGTTGGCTTTGGACAAGGGGTGAGAACGGAACCACACCCTATCTTTCTCTGCGAAGTCACCATCTCTTCTTCCACGATCATAGTTTCGTTTTTGTCTTTGTTTGGCCCTTGTCTGGTTAACATCGGCAACTCGTCGAAGCTCAGCGATTTGTTTTGCAGTAGAGTAAACAGGGGTGTCAGGATCACATAGAATTGGACAGAGCTCTGCATCCAAAGGTCCCTTAAGAGGTCGTCCCAAGTTGAGCTCAGCAGGTGTCACGCCTGTGGACTCATGAACTGCTGAGTTCAAAGCGAACCGAAACTCCGGTAAGTATTTATCCCAGTTTTTATGTTTGTCATTGACATAGGATGAGATCATAGCCTTGATATTGCGGTTGATTCTTTCTGTAAGGTTGGTTTGTGGATGGTATGCTGATGTTTTCTTTGGTATGAGGTTCCATCTCTTGCAGGTTTCGTTGAAGATGGAAGAAACAAACTGAGGTCCTTGATCAGAGAGTATGTATGATGGTACACCCCATCGTGTCAAAATCTCTTTGGTCAGGTATTGAGAAACTGTCTCGGCAGAAGCTTTACGGAGGGGAAACATTTCAACCCACCGAGTGAAATAATCCACAAAAACCAGTAGGTGGATGTTGCCATTACTACTCCGTGGAAAAGGTCCCATGAGGTCCACGCCTATCAACTCCCATGGTGCATCCACTTCTGTTTGCTGTAACTTTCCTGGGGCTTTTCGTGTTTCTGGTTTGTACATTTGGCAGGTTTGGCAACATCTCACATAGTCCCGAACATCCTTGCTCATCCCTGGCCAATACACCAGTGCTTGTAGACGTTTATAGGTTTTATAACGTCCAAAATGGCCAGATAAGGGGTTGTTATGGTTGTGATGTAATAATTGTTGACGAAGTGTGGGCGGTATATAGACCTGATAAATAGTTTTATGTGGTAATTGGACAACTCTGTAGATCTTGTCTTCTAGAATGGTGTATTTGGTGGTGGGCGTTTCCTGTGCTGATCCTTTTTCTGTTATTTGTTGATACAGATCTTGTGCAAAAGAATCCTCTTGTTGAGCTTTCCAGATGTTCTCATCGGTGATTTGGAGTTGGTGAGAAGTATCTCGCATTGATCGAAGTACAACTGCACAAGTAAGTGGAGAATGGTTGGAAATGTCAATTGGGGCTCGTGACAAAGCATCTGGGACTGTATTATATTTTCCTTTTCGATACTCAACAGTAAAAGAGAAGTCCTGCAGTCGGAGAGCCCACCGGATCAGCCGAGTGCTGGGTTTTTGAGTTTTGAAAACCCAGACTAACGATGAATGGTCAGTTACAACCGTGAAATGTCGTCCTTCCAGGTAATATCTCCATTTTTCAAGGGCCCATACAACAGCAAGGCATTCTTGTTCAGTTGTAGAATAATTTCTTTCAGCAGTGTTAAGAGTCCGACTGGCGAAAGCGATGACCTGTTCCGAGCCTAACCCCGTTTGTTGGGTTAACACAGCTCCCACACCCACATCACTGGCATCTGTGTAAACGATGAATGGCAATTTTAAGTCTGGATGGCCGAGGATGGGTGGAGAGATCAGGTGTACCTTTAATTTATCAAACGATGTTTGACAAGATGGTGTCCAAATAAATTTTGCTCCCTTTCGCTTCAGAGCGTTTAGAGGTTCTGTTAAGGTAGAGAAATCAGGCACAAATCGGTGGTACCAACCAGCCATTCCTAGGAATCTCTGAAGCTGTTTAATATTCTGAGGAATGGGGAATTCTTGAACAGCCTTGATTTTGTCTGGATCTACTGCAATACCAGATGAAGAAACGACATGTCCCAAGAATTTTAGGGAAGAACAGAAGAATTGACTTTTCTTCATGTTTATTGTAAGATTTGCTTCACGTAGTTTATCCAATACTGATTGTATGTCGACACTGTGCTGTTCATAGTTGGGGGAGTAAATGATAATATCGTCCAAATACACAAAACAGTTTTTTTCTCTAAGTTCACCTAACACCACTTCCATTAGTCTTTGAAAGGTGGCTGGTGCATTTTTCAACCCAAATGGCATAACCTTAAATTGGAAAAGACCATATGGACAAACGAAAGCGGTCTTTTCACGGCTTTCTGGATCCATACGGACTTGCCAGTAGCCGCTGTTTAAATCTAGTGTCGTAAAAACCACTGATCCAGAAAGAGATTCTAAAATTTCTTGAATGTTTGGCAATGGATATGCGTCTGTGTGTGTGTATGCATTAAGTTTCCTGAAATCAACACAAAAACGTAATTTGGGGTCATTCTTTTTAGGCACCAAAACAACTGGTGCGGCATATGATGATGTAGATGGCTCAATGATATCCTTCTCCAACATTTCATCCACATGTTCTTTAATGAGCCGTTGTCTAGCAGGTGAAACTCGATACGGTTTCTGTTTGATCGGCACATCATGAGAAAGGTAAATCTTATGGGTGAGTACATTTGTACATCCCAGTTGGGTGGTACATACATCAGAATTTTTCCGCAGTTGACACAACAATGACTGTTTCCCAAAATCATCCAGGTGTGCACTGGTGACTGCATTCTGAAAAAACTCTTCATTTGTCCCTAGTGTAATCAGATTGGCAGGAGCGATTGCTGAGAAAAAAGCAAGCTGTTGATGAGGTTCATTTGACAATGAAGCAGATTCTGTTAGACAACTGTATTGTTGTTGTGGTTTGTTGGTAAGTGTGATTGACTCCGGTACACCCTGATACATTGTCTGTACAGTGTCATCCATTATTGTGGTCTGATAGCAGGTCTGAACTGGTTGTATTTTTGTGACTATCTCCTCTGTTACAGATTTGGTGGTGATTTGACATGCTGAAATCTCCCCCTGCAAGCGGGAAACCTCTTCTTGCAGAGCAGAGATGCTGGCTGTAACCGGGTCGAGAAGGGATTTGAACTCCTTTAGTAGCTCAGACTGATGGTGTTTCAGTCTCCATCCAAAAGAGGCTTTTGTTTGTGAGAGTAAATATTCCAACTGTGCATCCATCCATGTATATTGTTCTTGTCCATGGACTTGAATTAATTTTTCCTCACTTTTTATTGTTGCGTCCCTCATATTGCTCATCTCCCATCTAACACTGGTTTTTATTTCCTCCATGGCAGTTTTTAACTCCATTTCTGGAACATCAGGTGCAGCCTGTGTTTTGTGTTGAGCTTGAGAAGGAGGCTGTGGTACCAAAGGGGAATCCAACATCAAATCCAGCTTGGTTAATTCCATGTCCAGGAGAGAGTATGCTGTGGAGCATATAGGGGTCATCACATTTGGGGGGGTGGAAGTGATTGGAGGGTGATCTATTCTGTTTGCTTCTGTGCTCATTTATTTATTTATTTTATTTTTATTTTTTATATTTATTTATTTATTTTTCAGTGCTGATCATAAAGTTGTCATTCAAAAAAACTGTCCCATCTGGGGTGCCATTTTTTATGTGACGGTTTTATTAAAAGGGGTGCCAGCCAGGTATCCCTCCTGACAGTTAGGATGACCAATTTTGAGTTACTTTTGTATTTTTTATTTTTTTTAACCTGTCACACAAGGACCATCCACTTAATGGTGTTGACCCTTTACAATTTGAATGACAAAAAAAACCAACAAAACTTCATCCTTTTTTCTTTTACACAAAAAACAAACAAAACATCTTCCACATAATTTCACTTTTTTTTTTTTTCAGGTTTTATATTTTTAAATGTCCATAAACAAAATAAACACAAATCCCCCCCCACAAAAATAAGTTCTCAAGTCTTTTCTTGTCTTCCACAATCAACAGGTCAAAGGTTCCATATATTTACTGCTCCCATATTTTACTGCTCCCATATATTTACTGCTCCACAGCAAGAGCTGTGGAATAACAAAAGCAATAATCAGGCCCAAGTGCCATTTAAATGCTCACAATAAAAAACAGGAAAAAGAATAAATAGACTTACAGGTCTCAGATAAAGCAGAATCAGAAATCCATAGGTTGTTTTTGTTTTTGTCATCTGTAATGAACAAATGTAATATTTTGAAATCACTATGGGGCATAACTGATTAATTTTTAGTAATATTAAATATTTAATTCAGGGACTTACGAATAATGAACTGGGTGACGTCACACGCTTCCAGGATCTCCGGATTCACGGCGGAGAGCGCACAGGAGTAGATGCACGTTTCCTTTTTGTTTGTTTCTGTCGGTCCACGGTGATGACTTCCAGCAGGAAGTGAAGGGAACAGGCGAGGGATTGCACAACCTCGGATTAAATTTTAATAGTTTAACCAGGGACGCAACACTAGTGGAATCCTTGACTCTCTGGTCTGGAGAGAAACTGCCATCTTTTAACTGGAAGGGGAAACGAGCTTGAACAGTGGAGCAATCAGGTGAGTTCACAGCTGTGATCCAGGTGCATCTTTAAGTGTGGCAGGAGGGGAGGGGCCAAGGAAGAACAAAAAGTAATGAGAGCAGCTCTGAAAATGAGCAGGCTGTCACAGTGTTACTTGTATAAGCATAATTGAATTCAATGTTTGTTAAGTCAAAGACTGTTTAATTCAAACTGTTTAATTCAAGTTGGAAATCCAATGTTATTTCAAAATAATGATCACTTCTTCATATGATGAATCAAACGGTGAAAGTGAATTAATATGTCAGACTGAACTCGATCAGTTTTGTTAGAAGTTAGAACACAGTTTTAATCAGTTGTTTTATGAAGCTGGCTCCAGTCTAATCTGTTTCTCTGTCTTCATTCTAAACAACTTCTTCTCTGTTCTAAAAACTGATCTTCTCCTATCCGAGTGACCTTCATCCACTGGTTTGTTTGGACCAATCAGAGAAGAACAACAAGTCACTGATCACAGATCCTTCCTTAAAGTTCTAAGCTTTTGCTGGAACTGACGAAGTTTGCTGAGGACCTCAATGCCATGATGAGGTTCCCCAAAGAACTGATGATCGTCTGGTCAACACGCTAATGACCACGTCATTCAGTTAAAGGCTTATAACTTGCCAAGTTATAAGTCATCTTCAACAGCTGAAAAAGCTCTCTTTTATTGACATTCCTTTAAGGAACGTCTTATCTTGAAAACAACACCAGGAGCTGCCGTTACTTTCGGTTCGAGTCAAGGCGCACGTCTGGAGACGCTGAGAATGGTAAACGAACTGACCAGTTGGACCAACTGGGGACTGACCATCTTCACAAGGTAACAAGTCGTCATATGCTTTACCAAGGGTACCAACGTGTAGCCGAGATCAGCCGGAGAGCTGCCATGTTTCTGGTTAAAACACGTCAAGATAATACCTCTCCTCATCCTCCATTTTCTTCCTCCTCCATTTTTCTCTTCACTGAAACTTTCTTACTTTAAGTAACTAAACTTTAAGTTATTGTGCCAGCAGAGATATAAGTTATTAAAACCCATAACTTTATTCTGTTGTTCCTACGAAATTACGGACGCGTATTTCATCTGTGCTGAAGTTAATTTATAGGAAAAATAATCAACCAATCATGTACAAATGTGTGATGTAATTTATAATTATGTTAAATAAATGGTGCAGTCCTGCTGTACCAACATAAGTTTAACGTTTCCTGTGAATTACATCTGGTCAAGGTATAGAATTATTGGTATTAAGCTGAAAAAGAGAGAACTCGTTTAATTAATGATGTATTTTTGTGTCAGTCTAAACCCTGCCAAGTTATACATCTAAAATATAGGTAAGTCATTAAACTGACCCCTTCATATATTACTACAAGATCAACAGTTGAAGTAATAGATCTTTTGAAGCACTTGATCTGTGATAAAACTGTCAGTGTAAATATTGATCATTCATTTTACAGCAAGAAGAAAAAAACTTTTAGTTTAATCTAAATTTAGTATTTAAAATGGTTTAACCTTCAACATTTCAGCCCCATTAAAGTTAAACTGTTTTGTTTTTTTATCTGCAGAGCTGCAGCAAAAGCATTAAAAAGGACTTAAGATTTATATAACAAAAACAGATGGATCAGGGAGAAGTCATCCTTTTTTCTTTTTTTCTTTTGAATGTTTTTAAATCAAGGACCTCAAATAATCTACTACAGAAACTTGAATATGACAGGAACAGTTCTAAAATGGTTTAAATCATATTAATCTGATATATTCTAGTTTGTAAATGTAAATAATGAATCTTCTTCATACACCAAAGGTAGTCATGGAGTTCCTCATGGAGTTCCTCATGGAGTTCCTCAGGGTTCAGTGCTTGGATCAATACTCCATGCTCCCATTAGGTAAAGTTATTAAACTGTATGGGATAACAATGCTGATATTGCAGTGATTTATTATCTGGGTGTTCAAAAATTCTTAAAAAAGGTCTTCAAGTTTTAATGAGAGTTAAGGCCGAGATATAGCTCTGCGTACGGCCTGTGCGCGCGCGTTCACAAGCACAGCTCTGCGTTCGATCTCGCGTTAATTCTCGCGTTTTCGCTCCAAATTCTTGACATCATTTGAGCAACAGCAGGGCGGAGCATTTATCTACGGGACAAATTGAGGTCGCTGATTGGTCATTTGCTGAAAGGCCTACTGAATTGATTGACAGGTCGGGTGGGGGGAAAAAAGGCACTTCACAGCTTCTGCCGCTGCGGTATTCTGTGTTTATATGTTAATAAAAAGTTCTAAAAAATAAAATAAAAACAGGGAGCGCTGGTCCAGCACACCAGAACACCAGGAAATATTTAGAACCTCGCGCAACGTTGGACATGAGTTTAGTTTGCTCGTGACAAATTAATTCATTTCCTCATCATTTCAGTCATGGAGTCAGCGGAGGAGGAAGCAATCACTTGACTTTTGGCAAAAAAACAAAAGAAAAGTCCAGATCAGGGATGAAGAAAGGGAATTTAATACATTTGTGTCTCATACAAAACAGTCCGGCGCCGGGCAGTTTATTGTGAGACAACGCACCTCGCATACGCGGTCGTAAAATTTGAGCTTTGCGCGTACATGCCCTGCGGGGCTACGCTTGTGCCTCTGCGTACGTACGACGTACAGCGGCGTACTGCCGTACGCAGAGCTATATCTCGGCCTTTAGGAGAGATCATAATTCTCCAGTTTTAGCTTCTCTCCACTGGCTCCATATCAAATTTAGAAACATTCAAAATATTACTTCTAACATGCAAAGCTCTCAACAACAAGGCTCCATCTTAGATTACAAATCTTATTGTTCCATATTTTCCTAACAGAGCACTTGACTCTCAGACTGAAGATCTACTTGTAGTTCCTAGAGTTTCCAATAGAAGAATGGGAGGAAGATCTTTCAGTTCTTAGGCTACTCTCTTGTGGAACCAACTTCCAGTTTCTGTCCGTGAGGCTGACACATTGTCCATTTAAGATTAGGCTCAAGTCTTTCCTTTTTGATTAATTCTATAGTTATAGTCTGCTTCGGTTTCCTGAGCTATCCTTTAGCTACTATAGGCTTAAGACTGCTGGAGGACAAATTGACCACACTTCCTCATTCTGCTGCCGTTTGTACTTGCTCTACTCTACCGGTTTGTATTTGTAATTATTTCTATCCTTAACATCTGTTTTTAGTTCTTCCAATAGAAAGCACATCTGGACCTGTCATTCTGTTTTTGTTCTTGCTTTCTGTTCCTCTCAAACCCCAGATTGCTGAAGCAGCTGGCCGCTCGTCCTGAGCCGGTTCTGCTGGAGGTTTCTTCCTGTTAAAGTGAGTTTTTTCCTTTTCACTGTTGCCTTTGTGCTTGCTCAGGATGGGAGACTGTGATAAAGTGAAGATCCAACACAATCTGCTGGCTTCTTAGATAAATAACTTCTACCAATTGTCTTTTTATAAATGTCAATGTTTTTGTACAGTGCCCTGAGACGACCTGTTGTGAATTGGTGCTATATAAATAAACTGCATTTAATTAATAAATTCACCCACTGAGGAAAGGCAGTTTTTTTGTTGAAATTGACTCCAATACAGCAAACAGTGAGCAACTGTAAAACAATCTTGCACCAGTTTCTGTGCACTTACAGGAAATGCACCATATGTTATCACTTTGCAGCCCATGTTCAAGTAATGGAAATGTCCACAGAGAGCTTCAGTGAATCGTTTTACCTTTGACACTTTGCAAGTGCAGAGCCACTCCTCCCCTCGCTGCATCCTAACAACATTCATCTTGTTACGCATTGGAGCCAACATACCAATAATGTTCTATGCAGCAAAACAATTCACATGCAATGCCTGCATGTCAATAGGACTACAGTAAATGCATTTCATGCCCATGTGAAGATGAATAAAACCTGATGTTGCAGAAAACATTTCTAAAGTGGTATAACAGATCACTCGCAAACGTGAAATGAGCCACTTGTCAAATGCCAGCGTGTCCTCTGATTCTAAATTATTGGTATCCGACTTTATATCACTGCATTATTTACAGACAGTTTCTCTCATTACCATCTGGTGTGGCGGTGCCTTGACATTTAACTAACGGCTGTGTGGTAGGCAGGCGGCCATTTCATTTGAAGCCAATACAAGCTCCGGGGACAGACAGGGAGTTGAATGAAAACAAGCAGCTGAAGTTTGCATCTCCTGCAAGGCTTTCGTTGCATTTCTACAACACAGACAAAAGCACGTGCAAACTCACAAAACGATGTGGGAGAAAGTACAGCAGCACAGCTGAAGAACATTTAACAATCACTGCAACAAAAAAGCTCTTCAGTGTGGATAAATGATTTGTATATTAATGATGCAACCAGACTGATAGAGTAGTTGTGTTTTGATTTTGGAAAATACTTTGCACTCCGCCAGAATGTGTGTGAATGTGTGTGTGTATATTAGGGCTGGGCGATATCTCAATATTTTAAAACAGTTTATTTAATTTAAAATATTGATATATTTTTTTGCGATATAAGTTGAGACTATCTTGATAGAAGCGATACAGTTTTATACGTAGAAATCCTGCCGTCTTCTTTCTCCCAGGTGGCCCCCCTCCTTCTACCTCCTCGAACACAAACACACAGCCCTCAGCCACACTCCCACTCCCATTCCTGATTCTCCAGGAGGGGCGAGCAGAAGGAGAAGTTTAGTAGATAAGTGTAAAACTGTTAAGTAGGAAAAGTAGTACAAGTAGTAATTAATACTTTATTTTTGTGTTTATACAGACCCTTTCCAAAAAAATTGAACATCATGGAAAAGTTGTTTAATTGCCATAATTCCATTCAAAAAGTTAATATTTCATAGATGATAGATTCAGGGCCCACAATTCAAGTATCTATTTGTTTATTTTTACATAATTTGGGCTTCCAGCTCATGAAACCCATGAAAACAGGATTTCAAAAAAATTTGAATACTGTGAAGACATCAGTTTTTGCATAAAAAACGAAATAAATTAGAATCCCAACAAATCAATCAAAATATGGTAGTTTCAAAACGAATATGTCAATCTTCAATACTTGGTTTGGAATCCCTTTGCCTTAATCACTGCCTCGATGTGACGTGGCATTGAGGCCATCAGTCTGTGGCATTGCCTGGGAGTTATGGAAGCTCAGATATCCTTGATGCTTGCTGTCAGTTCTTTGTTGCTGGGTCTGGTGCCCCTCATTTTCCTATTGAGAATAGACCATAGATTCTCAGTGCGGTTTAGGTCCGGCGAGTTGGCTGGCCAGTCAAGCACTGTGGCATGGGCATCTTCTACTCCTCACGTTCAAAGCTATCCACAACCTTGCCCCTCCTTATCTATCTGACCTCCTACAAATCTCCATCCCATCACGCTCTCTCAGATCCTCCTCTTCACTACATCTCCATGTACCCTCTGCCCGCCTCTCCACCATGGGGAGCAGGGCCTTCACCTGCTCTGCCCCTCACCTCTGGAACGCTCTACCGCCAGACCTTTGAAACACCACCTCCCTTTCTCTGTTCAAGACAGCCCTGAAAACATCTCTTTAGACTAGCTTATCATTAACTTCACTAAATGTATTTTTATTATTTTGCATTTTATAATCTTTATGTATTTTATATTTCAATTTGTCACTGATAATGTTTGAACTGTATTGGTTTGTTAAGTGTCCTTGGGTGTCCTGAAGGGCGCTTTTAAATAAAATGATTATTATTATTATCAAACCAGGTTTTGGTGCTTCTGGCAGCATGGGCAGGGGCCAGGGGCCTCATGTATCAACCGTGCGTGCGCACAAAAACATTGCGCACGTCACTTTCCACGCAAAACCCCGTATGTATCAAAACTGAAATGAACGTGAATATCTGCGCATCCACGTACATTTCCACGCCAGCTCCCCTGCTTGCGTACGCACGTTTCTGTGGTTCTTGTTCCTTTGGCGACACTTACAGGTGCTTCTGAGAAACTGAAGCCCCACAGTCTGTGGTTGACTTTAAGAGCGGCTTGAAGACCTTTCTTTTTAACCGAGCATACTCTTCCTCCTCATGATTCTACTTTTGATCTTAGTTGATACTGTTGTTGATTTTAACTGTTTTATTATTTGTTTTATCGACATTTAATTCTGTTGCACTTTGTAGCACTTTGAGATTTCCATTAATGAAAGGTGCGTTATAAATTGAATTCATTATTATTATTATTATTATTATTATTATTATTATTATTATTATTATTATTATTATTACTATTAACTGTTCATGATGTGAAAATGATTAATATTCCCACCAAACACACGATTAACAAGTACATCCACATGGACGCGCAAAGTTGTGCAAAAAATAAATGTAACAGGAACGGATACATTCAGCCTTACTGGAGGATATAGATAGTGTAACACGCAGAGCATTTATTTATAAACAGATATAATTCTCTGATCTAGGATATGGCTTATCAGCCGTTTTCAGAAATAATCATTTTTCAGTTTGGCACTGCTGCGCACTGGCGCAACACAGGGGCCGCGCATCACGCGTGCACGTGCAGAAACTGGGGTTCCACAGGAGCTTAGAGGGAGCTGGCAGGTCGATCAGGGCTGTGCCAGTCCAGTCCACACAAAGCCGATTCATGTCCAATGGAATGGTCTCATCCATATGATCCCAAAGGCTGAGTTATGGTCGCGCTTTGAGCGCGCGTGCACCCTCGCCGGTGTTACACGGCAGTGGAGGTGTGTCATTATCTGTGTTTATTGTAGATGTCTCCAAAATGACACGTGAAAGTACACCATTTATAACTTGTATGGGAGTAAAAGCTTCACAGACAAACAGATTGCGCACAAGGCTGCAGCGCGCGCTTTGGAGACTCCAACATCACGTCATGTCATGAAAAGTCTCCACTGAGACGCAGAGACTCGTTTCTTCATATCATCTATTAAATAAACGAAGATCTATGTTCTAGCAAACATCCAAGTAAGTTCCTCTGTGTTTACAGTAATTATGGTAATTAACTCGTGCGCAAAGTTAATATTTTCACTCAGAATGAATGAATGAGCCGGTGGCGCACCTGACAGCAGCGTGCGCGCACACGAATACCGGCACACAATCACTCGTTCTTTGCGTGATGAACACAGTTTATTACTATTCTTACTTAGGATGTTTGTCCTCACTCATATTATATTAAATCCATTGTTTTCCTGAATCTAGAAATGA
>JBBPBX010021699.1:0-42122 GCA_038048925.1 Garcialebias charrua | reverse complement strand
AATTAAGCCACGCCCCCTCACAACAGGAAGTGTACAGTTATACATTGAACGTCCCGATCGGACACCTGTTACCTAATCAGCGGGACGGTCTGTCCAGTGACCGAAGACATGTTGCTGTAACAAGCTTTCCAACACTGACCGTTTTGGGTGGAGCATGTGGGCGTGGCGATGTGGCGAATCAGCCGTCACGCCGTCACAAACGAAACACTAATAGCACCTACACGAAAACAGTCTAATACATCAAACCTTCAGTGATTGACCCACATCCGGTCCCCTGCAATACTGAATGGTCAAATCATGACAATAATTAAGCCACGCCCCCTCACAACAGGAAGTGTACAGTTGTACATTGAACGTCCCGATCGGACACCTGTTACCTAATCAGCGTGACGGTCTGTCCAGTGACCGAAGACATGTTGCTGTAACAAGCTTTCCACGACTGGTTGTTTTGGGTGGAGCATGTGGGCGTGGCGATGTGGCGAATCAGCCGTCACGCCGTCACAAACGAAACACTAATAGCACCTACACGAAAACAGTCTAATACATCAAACCTTCAGTGATTGACCCACATCCGGTCCCCTGCAATACTGAATGGTCAAATCATGACAATAATTAAGCCACGCCCCCTCACAACAGGAAGTGTACAGTTGTACATTGAACGTCCCGATCGGACACCTGTTACCTAATCAGCGTGACGGTTTGTCCAGTGACCAAAGACATGTTGCTATAACAAGCTTTCCAACACTGACCGTTTTGGGTGGAGCATGTGGGCGTGGCGATGTGGCGAATCAGACGTAACGCCGTCACAATACGTTTGGCATTTTGGGGGCTTTATCATATCCCAAAACTCACCAAATTTGGCAGACTCATCAGGGGTGGTGAAAAATTACATATTTTGGGGGCGTGGCCAAAATTGCAAAAGAAACGGCTCAAGAGCGCCACCTAGAATATTTCAAACTACCCTCCGCATTGGCCTTAGTTTCACGTAGGATCATGAAATTTGGTACACTTGTCCAATTCACCAAGACGCACAGAAAACCCTCTGGCATCAACGTTGTACGATAAATGGGAAGGCGGCCATTTTGGAATGTGGACCAAATCGGGTGCATGCATTGGGTGCCGAACGGGTACGGGAAAGGCACGACAGTGTTTCAGGGTGGACCAGCTCGACTTCCCGCGGTCGCCGCGAGAAGGGCGGAGCGGCGCTAAGGCATTCACACGTGCATTTTCGTAGGAAATGCAAATTTTCTAGTTTATAGATGTTACTATCTTCATTCCGTACGTTTTTTGGCATGTAACTACTCGCACAGTTTTGGTGCGATTTCAACAATTCATATATCAAAATGTTCAGCTCATTTAGGACAATCCGGCTATGACTTTTGGTAATGCTGCAACTTTAGCTTTTTGAGATATTCAGCCTTTTCGGCCATCTTTTTCCCATTGAAAATGAATGGAGCTAAAATGAAATGGCCGTTTGGGAGCTTTATCATATCCTAAATCTTACCAAATTTGGCAGACTCATCACTCAGACATGGGGGAGTAAAAAATGATCAAAACCTCATGTTTTCATATATGATGAAGGGGCGTGGCCTGGCCTCAAAGTTAGGTATCTCGCCATGAAAAACGAAACACTAATAGCACCTACACGAAAACTGTCTAATACATCAAACCTTCAGTGATTGACCCACAACCAGTCCCCTGCAATACTGAATGGTCAAATCATGACATTAATTAAGCCACGCCCCCTCACAACAGGAAGTGTACAGTTGTACATTGAACGTCCCGATCGGACACCTGTTACCTAATCAGCGTGACGGTCTGTCCAGTGACCAAAGACATGTTGCTGTAACAAGCTTTCCAACACTGACCGTTTTGGGTGGAGCATGTGGGCGTGGCAATATGGCGAATCAGACGTAACGCCATCACAAACGAAACACTAATAGCACCTACACGAAAACTGTCTAATACATCAAACCTTCAGTGATATACCCACATCCAGTCCCCTGCAATACTGACTGGTCAAATCATGACATTAATTAAGCCACGCCCCCTCACAACAGGAAGTGTACAGTTGTACATTGAACGTCCCGATCGGACACCTGTTACCTAATCAGCGTGACGGTCTGTCCAGTGACCAAAGACATGTTGCTGTAACAACGTTTCCAACACTGACCGTTTTGGGTGGAGCATGTGGGCGTGGCGATGTGGCGAATCAGATGTAACGCCGTCACAATACGTTTGGCCTTTTGGGAGCTTTATCATATCCCAAAACTCACCAAATTTGGCAGACTCGTCAGGACTGGTGAAAAATTACATATTTTGGGGGCGTGGCCAAAATTGCAAAAGAAACGGCTCAAGAGCGCCACCTAGAAAATTTCAAACTACCCTCCACATTGGCCTTAGTTTCACGTAGGATCATGAAATTTGGTACACTTGTCCAATACACCAAGACGCACAGAAAACCCTCTGGCATCAACGTTGTACGATAAATGGGAAGGCGGCCATTTTGGAATGTGGACCAAATTGGGTGCGTGCATTGGGTGCCGAAAGGGTACGGGAAAGGCACGAGAGCGTTTCAGGGTGGACCAGCTGGACTTCCCACGGTCGCCGCGAGAAGGGCGGAGCGGCGCTAAGGCATTCACACGTGCATTTTCGCAGGAAATGCGGTTTTTCTAGTTGTGTGAATGCCAACAAGGCATTCACACTATAGAGATTGTGTTTATATTTATTATTATCTACAGTTTATAGATGTTACTATCTTCATTCCGTACGTTTTTTGGCATGTAACTACTCGCACAGTTTTGGTGCGATTTCAACAATTCATATATCAAAATGTTCAGCTCATTTAGGACAATCCGGCTATGACTTTTGGTAATGCTGCAACTTTAGCTTTTTGAGATATTCAGCCTTTTCGGCCATCTTTTTCCCATTGAAAATGAATGGAGCTAAAATGAAATGGCCGTTTGGGGGCTTTATCATATCCTAAATCTCACCAAATTTGGCAGACTCATCACTCAGACATGGGGGAGTAAAAAATGATCAAAACCTCATGTTTTCATATATGATGAAGGGGCGTGGCCTGGCCTCAAAGTTAGGTATCTCGCCATGAAAAACGAAACACTAATAGCACCTACACGAAAACTGTCTAATACATCAAACCTTCTGTGATTGACCCACAACCACTCCCCTGCAATACTGAATGGTCAAATCATGACATTAATTAAGCCACGCCCCCTCACAACAGGAAGTGTACAGTTGTACATTGAACGTCGCGATCGGACACCTGTTACCTAATCAGCGTGATGGTTTGTCCAGTGACCGAAGACATGTTGCTGTAACACGCTTTCCAACACTGACCGTTTTGGGTGGAGCATGTGGGCGTGGCGATGTGGCGAATCAGCCGTCACGCCGTCACAAACGAAACACTAATAGCACCTACACGAAAACCGTCTAATACATCAAACCTTCAGTGATTGACCCACATCCGGTCCCCTGCAATACTGAATGGTCAAATCATGACATTAATTAAGCCACGCCCCCTCACAACAGGAAGTGTACAGTTGTACATTGAACGTCGCGATCGGACACCTGTTACCTAATCAGCGTGATGGTTTGTCCAGTGACCGAAGACATGTTGCTGTAACAAGCTTTCCAACACTGACCGTTTTGGGTGGAGCATGTGGGTGTGGCGACGTGGCGAATCGGACGTAACGCCGTCACAATACGTTTGGCCTTTTGGGGGCTTTATCATATCCCAAAACTCACCAAATTTGGCAGACTCGTCAGGACTGGTGAAAATTACATATTTTGGGGGCGTGGCCAAAATTGCAACAGAAAGGGCTCAAGAGCGCCACCTAGAATATTTCAAATTACCCTCCGCATTGGCCTTAGTTTCACGTAGGATCATGAAATTTGGTACACCTCCCCGATTCACCAAGGCGCACAGAAAACCCTCTGGCACCAACGTTGTACGATGAAAGGAAAGGCGACCTTTTCGGCCATTTTTATCCCATTGAAAATGAATGGAGCTAAAATGAAATAGCATTTTGGGGGCTTTTTCATATCCCCAAACTCACCAAAATTGGCAGACTCATCAGGACTGGTGAACGATTACATATTTTGGGGGCGTGGCCAAAATTTCAAAAGAAACGGCTCAAGAGCGCCACCTAGAATATTTCAAACTACCCTCCGCATTGGCCTTAGTTTCACGTAGGATCATGAAATTTGGTACGCTTGTCCAATTCACCAAGACGCACAGAAAACCCTCTGGCGTCAACGTTGTACGATAAATGGGAAGGCGGCCATTTTGGAATGTGGACCAAATCGGGTGCACGCATTGGGTGCCGAACGGGTACGGGAAAGGCACGAGAGCGTTTCGGGGTGGACCAGCTGGACTTCCCGCGGTCGTCGCGAGAAGGGCGGAGCGGCGCTAAGGCATTCACACGTGCATTTTCGTAGGAAATGCGGTTTTTCTAGTTGTGTGAATGCCAACAAGGCATTCACACTATAGAGATTGTGTTTATATTTATTTATGTTACTATCTTCATTCCGTACGTTTTTTGGCATGTAACTACTCGCACAGTTTTGGTGCCATTTCAACAATTCATATATCAAAATGTCCAGCTCGTTCAGGACAATCCGGCTATGACTTTTGGTAATGCTGCAACTTTAGCTTTTTGAATTATTTAGCCTTTTCGGCCATTTTTTTCCCATTGAAAATGAATGGAGCTAAAATGAAATGGCATGTTGGGGGCTTTATCATATCCTAAATCTCACCAAATTTGGCAGACTCATCACTCAGACATGGGGGAGTAAAAAATGATCAAAACCTCACGTTTTCATATATGCTGAAGGGGCGTGGCCTGGCCTCAAAATTAGGCATCTCGCCATGAAAAACGAAACACTAATAGCACCTACACGAAAACCGTCTAATACATCAAACCTTCAGTGATTGACCCACAACCGGTCCCTTACAATACTGAATGGTCAAATCATGACATTAATTAAGCCACGCCCCCTCACAACAGGAAGTGTACAGTTATACATTGAACGTCCCGATCGGACACCTGTTACCTAATCAGCGGGACGGTCTGTCCAGTGACCGAAGACATGTTGCTGTAACAAGCTTTCCAACACTGACCGTTTTGGGTGGAGCATGTGGGCGTGGCGATGTGGCGAATCAGCCGTCACGCCGTCACAAACGAAACACTAATAGCACCTACACGAAAACAGTCTAATACATCAAACCTTCAGTGATTGACCCACATCCGGTCCCCTGCAATACTGAATGGTCAAATCATGACAATAATTAAGCCACGCCCCCTCACAACAGGAAGTGTACAGTTGTACATTGAACATCCCGATCGGACACCTGTTACCTAATCAGCGTGACGGTCTGTCCAGTGACCGAAGACATGTTGCTGTAACAAGCTTTCCACGACTGGTTGTTTTGGGTGGAGCATGTGGGCGTGGCGATGTGGCGAATCAGACGTAACGCCGTCACAATACGTTTGGCCTTTTGGGAGCTTTATCATATCCCAAAACTCACCAAATTTGGCAGACTCGTCAGGACTGGTGAACGATTACATATTTTGGGGGCGTGGCCAAAATTGCAACAGAAAGGGCTCAAGAGCGCCACCTAGAATATTTCAAACTACCCTCCGCATTGGCCTTAGTTTCACGTAGGATCATGAAATTTGGTACACCTCCCCGATTCACCAAGGCGCACAGAAAACCCTCTGGCACCAACGTTGTGCGATGAAAGGAAAGGCGACCTTTTCGGCCATTTTTATCCCATTGAAAATGAATGGAGCTAAAATGAAATAGCATTTTGGGGGCTTTTTCATATCCCAAAACTCACCAAAATTGGCGGACTCATCAGGACTGGTGAACGATTACATATTTTGGGGGCGTGGCCAAAATTTCAAAAGAAACGGCTCAAGAGCGCCACCTAGAAAATTTCAAACTACCCTCCGCATTGGCCTTAGTTTCACGTAGGATCATGAAATTTGGTACGCTTGTCCAATT
Organism: Garcialebias charrua; assembly: GCA_038048925.1. Taxonomy (NCBI): domain Eukaryota; kingdom Metazoa; phylum Chordata; class Actinopteri; order Cyprinodontiformes; family Rivulidae; genus Garcialebias; species Garcialebias charrua. The sequence continues at coordinate 36,095 of JBBPBX010021699.1, read as the reverse complement.
CACCAAGACGCACAGAAAACCCTCTGGCATCAACGTTGTACGATAAATGGGAAGGCGGCCATTTTGGAATGTGGACCAAATTGGGTGCGTGCATTGGGTGCCGAAAGGGTACGGGAAAGGCACGAGAGTGTTTCAGGGTGGACCAGCTCGACTTCCCGCGATCGCCGCGAGAAGGGCGGAGCGGCGCTAAGGCATTCACACGTGCATTTTCGCAGGAAATGCGGTTTTTCTAGTTATTATCTACAGTTTATAGATGTTACTATCTTCACTCCGTACGTTTTTTGGCATGTAACTACTCGCACAGTTTTGGTGCGATTTCAACAATTCATATATCAAAATGTTCAGCTCATTTAGGACAATCCGGCTATGACTTTTGGTAATGCTGCAACTTTAGCTTTTTGAGATATTCAGCCTTTTCGGCCATCTTTTTCCCATTGAAAATGAATGGAGCTAAAATGAAATGGCCGTTTGGGGGCTTTATTATATCCTAAATCTCACCAAATTTGGCAGACTCATCACTCAGACATGCAGGAGTAACAAATGATCAAAACCTCATGTTTTCATATATGATGAAGGGGCGTGGCCTGGCCTCAAAGTTAGGTATCTCGCCATGAAAAACGAAACACTAATAGCACCTACACGAAAACTGTCTAATACATCAAACCTTCAGTGATTGACCCACAACCAGTCCCCTGCAATACTGAATGGTCAAATCATGACATTAATTAAGCCACGCCCCCTCACAACAGGAAGTGTACAGTTGTACATTGAACGTCCCGATCGGACACCTGTTACCTAATCAGCGTGACGGTCTGTCCAGTGACCAAAGACATGTTGCTGTAACAAGCTTTCCAACACTGACCGTTTTGGGTGGAGCATGTGGGCGTGGCAATATGGCGAATCAGACGTAACGCCATCACAAACGAAACACTAATAGCACCTACACGAAAACTGTCTAATACATCAAACCTTCAATGATTGACCCACATCCGGTCCCCTGCAAAACTGAATGGTCAAATCATGATATTAATTAAGCCACGCCCCCTCACAACAGGAAGTGTACAGTTGTACATTGAACGTCCCGATCGGACACCTGTTACCTAATCAGCGTGACGGTCCGTCCAGTGACCGAAGACATGTTGCTGTAACAAGCTTTCCAACACTGACCGTTTTGGGTGGAGCATGTGGGCGTGGCGACGTGGCGAATCAGACGTAACGCCGTCACAATACGTTTGGCGTTTTGGGGGCTTTATCATATCCCAAAACTCACCAAAATTGGCAGACTCATCAGGACTGGTGAACGATTACATATTTTGGGGGCGTGGCCAAAATTGCAACAGAAACGGCTCAAGAGCGCCACCTAGAAAATTTCAAACTACCCTTCGCATTGGCCTTAGTTTCACGTAGGATCATGAAATTTGGTACGCTTGTCCAATTCACAAAGACGCACAGAAAACCCTCTGGCATCAACGGTGTACGATAAATGGGAAGGCGGCCATTTTGGAATGTGGACCAAATCGGGTGCACGCATTGGGTGCCGAACGGGTACGGGAAAGGCACGAGAGTGTTTCGGGGTGGACCAGCTAGACTTCCCGCGGTCGTCGCGAGAAGGGCGGAGCGGCGCTAAGGCATTCACACGTGCATTTTCGTAGGAAATGCGGTTTTTCTAGTTGTGTGAATGCCAACAAGGCATTCACACTATAGAGATTGTGTTTATATTTGTGTGAATGCCAACAAGGCATTCACACTATAGAGATTGTGTTTATATTTATAGTTACTATCTTCATTCCGTACGTTTTTTGGCATGTAACTACTCGCACAGTTTTGGTGCCATTTCAACAATTCATATATCAAAATGTCCAGCTCGCTCAGGACAATCCGGCTATGACTTTTGGTAATGCTGCAACTTTAGCTTTTTGAATTATTTAGCCTTTTCGGCCATTTTTTTCCCATTGAAAATGAATGGAGCTAAAATGAAATGGTCTTTTGGGGGCTTTATCATACCCTAAAACTCACCAAATTTGGCAGACTCATCACTCAGACATGCAGGAGTAACAAATGATCAAAACCTCGCATTTTCATATATGCTGAAGGGGCGTGGCCTGGCCTCAAAGTTAGGTATCTCGCCATGAAAAACGAAACACTAATAGCACCTACACGAAAACCGTCTAATACATCAAACCTTCAGTGATTGACCCACAACCACTCCCCTGCAATACTGAATGGTCAAATCATGACATTAATTAAGCCACGCCCCCTCACAACAGGAAGTGTACAGTTATACATTGAACGTCCCGATCGGACACCTGTTACCTAATCAGCGGGACGGTCTGTCCAGTGACCGAAGACATGTTGCTGTAACAAGCTTTCCAACACTGACCGTTTTGGGTGGAGCATGTGGGCGTGGCGATGTGGCGAATCAGCCGTCACGCCGTCACAAACGAAACACTAATAGCACCTACACGAAAACAGTCTAATACATCAAACCTTCAGTGATTGACCCACATCTGGTCCCCTGCAATACTGAATGGTCAAATCATGACAATAATTAAGCCACGCCCCCTCACAACAGGAAGTGTACAGTTGTACATTGAACATCCCGATCGGACACCTGTTACCTAATCAGCGTGACGGTCTGTCCAGTGACCGAAGACATGTTGCTGTAACAAGCTTTCCAACACTGACCGTTTTGGGTGGAGCATGTGGGCGTGGCAATGTGGCGAATCAGACGTAACGCCGTCACAAACGAAACACTAATAGCACCTACACGAAAACTGTATAATACATCAAACCTTCAGTGATTGACCCACATCCGGTCCCCTGCAATACTGAATGGTCAAATCATGACATTAATTAAGCCACGCCCCCTCACAACAGGAAGTGTACAGTTGTACATTGAACGTCCCGATCGGACACCTGTTACCTAATCAGCGTGACGGTGTGTCCAGTGACCGAAGACATGTTGGTCTAACAAGCTTTCCAACACTGACCGTTTTGGGTGGAGCATGTGGGCGTGGCGATGTGGCGAATCAGACGTAACGCCGTCACAATACGTTTGGCCTTTTGGGAGCTTTATCATATCCCAAAACTCACCAAATTTGGCAGACTCGTCAGGACTGGTGAAAAATTACATATTTTGGGGGCGTGGCCAAAATTGCAAAAGAAACGGCTCAAGAGCGCCACCTAGAATATTTCAAACTACCCTCCGCATTGGCCTTAGTTTCACGTAGGATCATGAAATTTGGTACACTTGTCCAATTCACCAAGACGCACAGAAAACCCTCTGGCGTCAACGTAATACGATAAATGGGAAGGCGGCCATTTTGGAATGTGGACCAAATTAGGTGCACGCATTGGGTGCCCAATGGGTACGGGAAAGGCACGAGAGTGTTTCAGGGTGAACTAGCTCGACTTCCCGCGGGCGCCACAAGAAGGGCGGAGCGGCGCTAAGGCATTCACACGTGCATTTTCGCAGGAAATGCAAATTTTCTAGTTGTGTGAATGCCAACAAGGCATTCACACTATAGAGATTGTGTTTATATTTGTGTGAATGCCAACAAGGCATTCACACTATAGAGATTGTGTTTATATTTATTGTGTGAATGCCAACAAGGCATTCACACTATAGAGATTGTGTTTATATTGTGTGAATGCCAACAAGGCATTCACACTATAGAGATTGTGTTTATATTTATTGTGTGAATGCCAACAAGGCATTCACACTATAGAGATTGTGTTTATATTTGTGTGAATGCCAACAAGGCATTCACACTATAGAGATTGTGTTTATATTTGTGTGAATGCCAACAAGGCATTCACACTATAGAGATTGTGTTTATATTTATTATTATCTACAGTTTATAGATGTTACTATCTTCATTCCGTACGTTTTTTGGCATGTAACTACTCGCACAGTTTTGGTGCGATTTCAACAATTCATATATCAAAATGTTCAGCTCATTTAGGACAATCCGGCTATGACTTTTGGTAATGCTGCAACTTTAGCTTTTTGAGATATTCAGCCTTTTCGGCCATCTTTTTCCCATTGAAAATGAATGGAGCTAAAATGAAATGGCCGTTTGGGAGCTTTATCATATCCTAAATCTTACCAAATTTGGCAGACTCATCACTCAGACATGGGGGAGTAAAAAATGATCAAAACCTCATGTTTTCATATATGATGAAGGGGCGTGGCCTGGCCTCAAAGTTAGGTATCTCGCCATGAAAAACGAAACACTAATAGCACCTACACGAAAACTGTCTAATACATCAAACCTTCAGTGATTGACCCACAACCAGTCCCCTGCAATACTGAATGGTCAAATCATGACATTAATTAAGCCACGCCCCCTCACAACAGGAAGTGTACAGTTGTACATTGAACGTCCCGATCGGACACCTGTTACCTAATCAGCGTGACGGTCTGTCCAGTGACCAAAGACATGTTGCTGTAACAAGCTTTCCAACACTGACCGTTTTGGGTGGAGCATGTGGGCGTGGCAATATGGCGAATCAGACGTAACGCCATCACAAACGAAACACTAATAGCACCTACACGAAAACTGTCTAATACATCAAACCTTCAGTGATATACCCACATCCGGTCCCCTGCAATACTGACTGGTCAAATCATGACAATAATTAAGCCACGCCCCCTCACAACAGGAAGTGTACAGTTGTACATTGAACGTCCGGATTGGACACCTGTTACCTAATCAGCGTGACGGTCTGTCCAGTGACCAAAGACATAGTGTTGTAACAAGCTTTCCAACACTGACCGTTTTGGGTGGAGCATGTGGGCGTGGCGATGTGGCGAATCGGACGTAACGCCGTCACAAACGAAACACTAATAGCACCTACACGAAAACTGTCTAATACATCAAACCTTCAGTGATTGACCCACATCCGGTCCCCTGCAATACTGAATGGTCAAATCATGACAATAATTAAGCCACGCCCCCTAACAACAGGAAGTGTACAGTTGTACATTGAACGTCCCGATCGGACACCTGTTACCTAATCAGCGTGACGGCCTGTCCAGTGACCAAAGACATGTTGTTGTAACAAGCTTTCCAACACTGACCGTTTTGGGTGGAGCATGTGGGCGTGGCGATGTGGCGAATCAGACGTAACGCCGTCACAATACGTTTGGCTTTTTGGGGGCTTTATCATATCCCAAAACTCACAAAATTTGGCAGACTCATCAGGACTGGTGAAAGATTACATATTTTAGGGGCGTGGCTAAAATTGCAAAAGAAACGGCTCAAGAGCGCCACCTAGAATATTTCAAACTACCCTCCGCATTGGCCTTAGTTTCACTTAGGATCATGAAATTTGGTACACTTGTCCAATTCACCAAGACGCACAGAAAACCCTCTGGCATCAACGTTGTACGATAAATGGGAAGGCGGCCATTTTGGAAAGTGGACCAAATTGGGTGCATGCGTTGGGTGCCGAACGGGTACGGAAAAGGCACGAGAGTGTTTCAGGTTGGACTAGCTGGACTTCCCGCGATCGCCGCGAGAAGGGCGGAGCGGCGCTAAGGCATTCACACGTGCATTTTCGCAGGAAATGCGGTTTTTCTAGTTATTATTATAGTTACTATCTTCCGTCCGTACGTTTTTTGGCACGCTACTCCTCCTAGAGTATTTGTGCCATTTCAACGATTCATATATCAAAATGTTCAGCTCGTTCAGGACAATCCAGCTATGACTTTTGGTAATGCTGCAAGTTGCGCTTTTTGAAATATTAAGCCTTTTCGGCCATTTTTTTCCCATTGAAAATGAATGGAGCTAAAATGAAATGGTCTTTTGGGGGCTTTATCATACCCTAAAACTCACCAAATTTGGCAGACTCATCACTCAGACATGCAGGAGTAACAAATGATCAAAACCTCGCATTTTCATATATGCTGAAGGGGCGTGGCCTGGCCTCAAAGTTAGGCATCTCGCCATGAAAAACGAAACACTAATAGCACCTACACGAAAACCGTCTAATACATCAAACCTTCAGTGATTGACCCACAACCACTCCCCTGCAATACTGAATGGTCAAATCATGACATTAATTAAGCCACGCCCCCTCACAACAGGAAGTGTACAGTTATACATTGAACGTCCCGATCGGACACCTGTTACCTAATCAGCGGGACGGTCTGTCCAGTGACCGAAGACATGTTGCTGTAACAAGCTTTCCAACACTGACCGTTTTGGGTGGAGCATGTGGGCGTGGCGATGTGGCGAATCAGCCGTCACGCCGTCACAAACGAAACACTAATAGCACCTACACGAAAACAGTCTAATACATCAAACCTTCAGTGATTGACCCACATCCGGTCCCCTGCAATACTGAATGGTCAAATCATGACAATAATTAAGCCACGCCCCCTCACAACAGGAAGTGTACAGTTGTACATTGAACATCCCGATCGGACACCTGTTACCTAATCAGCGTGACGGTCTGTCCAGTGACCGAAGACATGTTGCTGTAACAAGCTTTCCACGACTGGTTGTTTTGGGTGGAGCATGTGGGCGTGGCGATGTGGCGAATCAGACGTAACGCCGTCACAATACGTTTGGCCTTTTGGGAGCTTTATCATATCCCAAAACTCACCAAATTTGGCAGACTCGTCAGGACTGGTGAAAAATTACATATTTTGGGGGCGTGGCCAAAATTGCAACAGAAAGGGCTCAAGAGCGCCACCTAGAAAATTTCAAACTACCCTCCGCATTGGCCTTAGTTTCACGTAGGATCATGAAATTTGGTACACTTGTCCAATTCACCAAGACGCACAGAAAACCCTCTGGCGTCAACGTTGTACGATAAATGGGAAGGCGGCCATTTTGGAATGTGGACCAAATTGAGTGCACGCACTAGGTGCCGAACGGGTACGGGAAAGGCACGAGAGTGTTTCGGGGTGGACCAGCTCGACTTCCCGCGGTCGCCGCGAGAAGGGCGGAGCGGCGCTAAGGCATTCACACGTGCATTTTCGCAGGAAATGCGGTTTTTCTAGTTATTATTATTCTTTATAGATGTTACTATCTTCCATCCGTACGTTTTTTGGCACGCTACTCCTCCTAGAGTATTTGTGCCATTTCAACGATTCATATATCAAAATGTTCAGCTCGCTCAGGACAATCCAGCTATGACTTTTGGTAATGCTGCAAGTTGCGCTTTTTGAAATAATTAGCCTTTTCGGCCATTTTTTTCCCATTGAAAATGAATGGAGCTAAAATGAAATGGTCTTTTGGGGGCTTTATCATACCCTAAAACTCACCAAATTTGGCAGACTCATCATTCAGACATGGGGGAGTAAATATTTATCAAAACCTCGCATTTTCATATATGCTGAAGGGGCGTGGCCTGGCCTCAAAGTTAGGTATCTCGCCATGAAAAACGAAACACTAATAGCACCTACAAGAAAACTGTCTAATACATCAAACCTTCAGTGATTGACCCACAACCGGTCCCCTACAATACTGAATGGTCAAATCATGACATTAATTAAGCCACGCCCCCTCACAACAGGAAGTGTACAGTTATACATTGAAGGTCCCGATCGGACACCTGTTACCTAATCAGCGGGACGGTCTGTCCAGTGACCGAAGACATGTTGCTGTAACAAGCTTTCCAACACTGACCGTTTTGGGTGGAGCATGTGGGCGTGGCGACGTGGCGAATCAGACGTAACGCCGTCACAAACGAAACACTAATAGCACCTACACGAAAACTGTCTAATACATCAAACCTTCAGTGATTGACCCACATCCGGTCCCCTGCAATACTGAATGGTCAAATCATGACATTAATTAAGCCACGCCCCCTCACAACAGGAAGTGTACAGTTGTACATTGAAGGTCCCGATCGGACACCTGTTACCTAATCAGCATGACGGTCTTTCCAGTGACCAAAGACATGTTGATGTAACAAGCTTTCCAACACTGACCGTTTTGGGTGGAGCATGTGGGCGTGGCGATGTGGCGAATCAGACGTAACGCCGTCACAATACGTTTGGCCTTTTGGGAGCTTTATCATATCCCAAAACTCACCAAATTTGGCAGACTCGTCAGGACTGGTGAAAAATTACATATTTTGGGGGCGTGGCCAAAATTGCAACAGAAACGGCTCAAGAGCGCCACCTAGAATATTTCAAACTACCCTCCGCATTGGCCTTAGTTTCACGTAGGATCATGAAATTTGGTACACTTGTCCAATTCACAAAGACGTACAGAAAACCCTCTGGCATCAACATTGTACGATAAATGGGAAGGCGGCCATTTTGGAATGTGGACCAAATTGGGTGCATACATTGGGTGCCGAACGGGTACGGGAAAAGCACGAGAGTGTTTCAGGGTGGACTAGCTCGACTTCCCGCGGTCGCCACGAGAAGGGCGGAGCGGCGCTAAGGCATTCACACGTGCATTTTCGTAGGAAATGCAAATTTTCTAGTTATTATTATTATCTACAGTTTATAGATGTTACTATCTTCATTCCGTACGTTTTTTGGCATGTAACTACTCGCACAGTTTTGGTGCGATTTCAACAATTCATATATCAAAATGTTCAGCTCATTTAGGACAATCCGGCTATGACTTTTGGTAATGCTGCAACTTTAGCTTTTTGAGATATTCAGCCTTTTCGGCCATCTTTTTCCCATTGAAAATGAATGGAGCTAAAATGAAATGGCCGTTTGGGAGCTTTATCATATCCTAAATCTTACCAAATTTGGCAGACTCATCACTCAGACATGGGGGAGTAAAAAATGATCAAAACCTCATGTTTTCATATATGATGAAGGGGCGTGGCCTGGCCTCAAAGTTAGGTATCTCGCCATGAAAAACGAAACACTAATAGCACCTACACGAAAACTGTCTAATACATCAAACCTTCAGTGATTGACCCACAACCAGTCCCCTGCAATACTGAATGGTCAAATCATGACATTAATTAAGCCACGCCCCCTCACAACAGGAAGTGTACAGTTGTACATTGAACGTCCCGATCGGACACCTGTTACCTAATCAGCGTGACGGTCTGTCCAGTGACCAAAGACATGTTGCTGTAACAAGCTTTCCAACACTGACCGTTTTGGGTGGAGCATGTGGGCGTGGCAATATGGCGAATCAGACGTAACGCCATCACAAACGAAACACTAATAGCACCTACACGAAAACTGTCTAATACATCAAACCTTCAGTGATATACCCACATCCGGTCCCCTGCAATACTGACTGGTCAAATCATGACAATAATTAAGCCACGCCCCCTCACAACAGGAAGTGTACAGTTGTACATTGAACGTCCGGATTGGACACCTGTTACCTAATCAGCGTGACGGTCTGTCCAGTGACCAAAGACATAGTGTTGTAACAAGCTTTCCAACAATGACTGTTTTGGGTGGAGCATGTGGGCGTGGCGATGTGGCGAATCAGACGTAACGCCGTCACAATACGTTTGGCCTTTGGGGAGCTTTATCATATCCCAAAACTCACCAAATTTGGCAGACTCGTCAGGACTGGTGAAAAATTACATATTTTGGGGGCGTGGCCAAAATTGCAAAAGAAACGGCTCAAGAGCGCCACCTAGAAATTTCAAACTACCCTCCGCATTGGCCTTAGTTTCACGTAGGATCATGAAATTTGGTACACTTGTCCAATTCACCAAGACGCACAGAAAACCCTCTGGCATCAACGTTGTACGATAAATGGGAAGGCGGCCATTTTGGAATGTGGACCAAATTGGGTGTGCATTGGGTGCCGAACGGGTACGGGAAAGGCACGAGAGTGTTTCAGGGTGGACCAGCTCGACTTCCCGCGGTCGCCGCGAGAAGGGCGGAGCGGCGCTAAGGCATTCACACGTGCATTTTCGTAGGAAATGCGGTTTTTCTAGTTGTGTGAATGCCAACAAGGCATTCACACTATAGTGATTGTGTTTATATTTATTATTATCTACAGTTTATAGATGTTACTATCTTCATTCCGTACGTTTTTTGGCATGTAACTACTCGCACAGTTTTGGTGCGATTTCAACAATTCATATATCAAAATGTTCAGCTCATTTGTGTGAATGCCAACAAGGCATTCACACTATAGAGATTGTGTTTATATTTATTGTGTGAATGCCAACAAGGCATTCACACTATAGAGATTGTGTTTATATTTATTATTATCTACAGTTTATAGATGTTACTATCTTCATTCCGTACGTTTTTTGGCATGTAACTACTCGCACAGTTTTGGTGCGATTTCAACAATTCATATATCAAAATGTTCAGCTCATTTAGGACAATCCGGCTATGACTTTTGGTAATGCTGCAACTTTAGCTTTTTGAGATATTCAGCCTTTTCGGCCATCTTTTTCCCATTGAAAATGAATGGAGCTAAAATGAAATGGCCTTTTGGAGGATTTATCATATCCTAAATCTCATCAAATTTGGCAGACTCATCACTCAGACATGGTGGAGTAAAAAATGATCAAAATCTCACGTTTTCATATATGCTAAAGGGGCGTGGCCTGGCCTCAAAGTTAGGTATCTCGCCATGAAAAACGAAACACTAATAGCACCTACACGAAAACTGTCTAATACATCAAACCTTCAGTGATTGACCCACAAGCAGTCCCCTACAATACTGAATGGTTAAATCATGACATTAATTAAGCCACGCCCCCTCACAACAGGAAGTGTACAGTTGTACATTGAACGTCCCGATCGGACACCTGTTACCTAATCAGCGTGACGGTCTGTCCAGCGACCAAAGACATGGTGCTGTAACAAGGTTTCCAACACTGACCGTTTTGGGTGGAGCAAGTGGGCGTGGCGATGTGGCGAATCAGACGTAACGCCGTCACAAACGAAACACTAATAGCACCTACACGAAAACTGTCTAATACATCAAACCTTCAGTGATTGACCCACATCCGGTCCCCTGCAATACTGAATGGTCAAATCATGACATTAATTAAGCCACGCCCCCTCACAACAGGAAGTGTACAGTTGTACATTGAACGTCCCGATCGGACACATGTTACCTAATCAGCGTGACGGTCTGTCCAGTGACCGAAGACATGTTGCTGTAACAAACTTTCCAACACTGACCGTTTTGGGTGGAGCATGTGGGCGTGGCGATGTGGCGAATCAGACGTAACGCCGTCACAATACGTTTGGCCTTTTGGGAGCTTTATCATATCCCAAAACTCACCAAATTTGGCAGACTCGTCAGGACTGGTGAAAAATTACATATTTTGGGGGCGTGGCCAAAATTGCAACAGAAACGGCTCAAGAGCGCCACCTAGAATATTTCAAACTACCCTCCGCATTGGCCTTAGTTTCACGTAGGATCATGAAATTTGGTACACCTCCCCGATTCACCAAGGCGCACAGAAAACCCTCTGGCACCAACGTTGTACGATGAAAGGAAAGGCGAACTTTTCGGCCATTTTTATCCCATTGAAAATGAATGGCGCTAAAATGAAATGGCATTTTGGGGGCTTTGTCATATCCCAAAACTCACCAAAATTGGCAGACTCATCAGGACTGGTGAACGATTACATATTTTGGGGGCGTGGCCAAAATTTCAAAAGAAACGGCTCAAGAGCGCCACCTAGAAAATTTCAAACTACCCTCCACATTGGCCTTAGTTTCACGTAGGATCATGAAATTTGGTACGCTTGTCCAATTCACAAAGACGCACAGAAAACCCTCTGGCGTCAACGGTGTACGATAAATGGGAAGGCGGCCATTTTGGAATGTGGACCAAATCGGGTGCACGCATTGGGTGCCGAACGGGTACGGGAAAGGCACGAGAGTGTTTCAGGGTGGACCAGCTGGACTTCCCGCGGTCGTCGCGAGAAGGGCGGAGCGGCGCTAAGGCATTCACACGTGCATTTTCGTAGGAAATGCGGTTTTTCTAGTTGTGTGAATGCCAACAAGGCATTCACACTATAGAGATTGTGTTTATATTTATTATTGTGTGAATGCCAACAAGGCATTCACACTATAGAGATTGTGTTTATATTTGTGTGAATGCCAACAAGGCATTCACACTATAGAGATTGTGTTTATATTTATTGTGTGAATGCCAACAAGGCATTCACACTATAGAGATTGTGTTTATATTTATTATTATTCTTTATAGATGTTACTATCTTCCATCCGTACGTTTTTTGGCGTCCTACTCCTCCTAGAGTATTTGTGCCATTTCAACGATTCATATATCAAAATGTTCAGCTCGTTCAGGACAATCCAGCTATGACTTTTGGTAATGCTGCAAGTTGCGCTTTTTGAAATATTAAGCCTTTTCGGCCATCTTTTTCCCATTGAAAATGAATGGAGCTAAAATGAAATGGCCGTTTGGGGGCTTTATCATATCCTAAATCTCACCAAATTTGGCAGACTCATCACTCAGACATGGGGGAGTAAAAAATTATCAAAACCTCGCGTTTTCATATATGCTGAAGGGGCGTGGCCTGGCCTCAAAGTTAGGCATCTCGCCATGAAAAACGAAACACTAATAGCACCTACACGAAAACCGTCTAATACATCAAACCTTCAGTGATTGACCCACAACCGGTCCCCTACAATACTGAATGGTCAAATCATGACATTAATTAAGCCACGCCCCCTCACAACAGGAAGTGTACAGTTATACATTGAACGTCCCGATCGGACACCTGTTACCTAATCAGCGTGACGGTCTGTCCAGTGACCGAAGACATGTTGCTGTAACAAGCTTTCCAACACTGACCGTTTTGGGTGGAGCATGTGGGCGTGGCGATGTGGCGAATCAGCCGTCACGCCGTCACAAACGAAACACTAATAGCACCTACACGAAAACAGTCTAATACATCAAACCTTCAGTGATTGACCCACATCCGGTCCCCTGCAATACTGAATGGTCAAATCATGACATTAATTAAGCCACGCCCCCTCACAACAGGAAGTGTACAGTTGTACATTGAACGTCCCGATCGGACACCTGTTACCTAATCAGCGTGACGGTGTGTCCAGTGACCGAAGACATGTTGCTGTAACAAGCTTTCCAACACTGACCGTTTTGGGTGGAGCATGTGGGCGTGGCGACGTGGCGAATCAGACGTAACGCCGTCACAATACGTTTGGCCTTTTGGGGGCTTTATCATATCCCAAAACTCACCAAATTTGGCGGACTCATCAGGACTGGTGAACGATTACATATTTTGGGGGCGTAGCCAAAATTGCAAAAGAAGCGGCTCAAGAGCGCCACCTAGAAAATTTCAAACTACCCTCCGCATTGGCCTTAGTTTCACGTAGGATCATGAAATTTGGTACACTTGTCCAATTCACCAAGACGCACAGAAAACCCTCTGGCACCTAACGTTGTACGATGAAAGGAAAGGCGACTTTTTCGGCCATTTTTATCCCATTGAAAATGAATGGAGCTAAAATGAAATAGCATTTTGGGGGCTTTGTCGTATCCCAAAACTCACCAAAATTGGCAGACTCATCAGGACTGGTGAACGATTACATATTTTGTGGGCGTGGCCAAAATTGCAACAGAAACGACTCAAGAGCGCCACCTAGAAAATTTCAAACTACCCTCCGCATTGGCCTTAGTTACACGTAGGATCATGAAATTTGGTACATTTGTCCAATTCACAAAGACGCACAGAAAACCCTCTGGCATCAACGTCGTACGATAAATGGGAAGGCGGCCATTTTGGAATGTGGACCAAATCGGGTGCGTACATTGGGTGCCGGACGGGCACGGGAAAGGCACGAGAGCGTTTCGGGGTGGACTAGCTCGACTTCCCGCGGTCGTCGCAAGAAGGGCGGAGCGGCGCTAAGGCATTCACACGTGCATTTTCGCAGGAAATGCGGTTTTTCTAGTTATTATTATTCTTTATAGATGTTACTATCTTCCATCCGTACGTTTTTTGGCGTCCTACTCCTCCTAGAGTTTTTGTGCCATTTCAACGATTCATATATCAAAATGTTCAGCTCGTTCAGGACAATCCAGCTATGACTTTTGGTAATGTTGCAACTTTCGCTTTTTGAAATATTAAGCCTTTTCGGCCATTTTTTTCCCATTGAAAATGAATGGAGCTAAAATGAAATGGCCTTTTGGAGGATTTATCATATCCTAAATCTCACCAAATTTGGCAGACTCATCACTCAGACATGGGGGAGTAAAAAATGATCAAAACCTCGCGTTTTTATATATGGTGAAGGGGCGTGGCCTGGCCTCAAAGTTAGGTATCTCGCCATGAAAAACGAAACACTAATAGCACCTACACGAAAACCGTCTAATACATCAAACCTTCAGTGATTGACCCACAACCGGTCCCCTACAATACTGAATGGTCAAATCATGACATTAATTAAGCCACGCCCCCTCACAACAGGAAGTGTACAGTTATACATTGAACGTCCCGATCGGACACCTGTTACCTAATCAGCGGGACGGTCTGTCCAGTGACCGAAGACATGTTGCTGTAACAAGCTTTCCAACACTGACCGTTTTGGGTGGAGCATGTGGGCGTGGCGATGTGGCGAATCAGCCGTCACGCCGTCACAAACGAAACACTAATAGCACCTACACGAAAACAGTCTAATACATCAAACCTTCAGTGATTGACCCACATCCGGTCCCCTGCAATACTGAATGGTCAAATCATGACAATAATTAAGCCACGCCCCCTCACAACAGGAAGTGTACAGTTGTACATTGAACATCCCGATCGGACACCTGTTACCTAATCAGCGTGACGGTCTGTCCAGTGACCGAAGACATGTTGCTGTAACAAGCTTTCCACGACTGGTTGTTTTGGGTGGAGCATGTGGGCGTGGCGATGTGGCGAATCAGACGTAACGCCGTCACAATACGTTTGGCCTTTTGGGAGCTTTATCATATCCCAAAACTCACCAAATTTGGCAGACTCGTCAGGACTGGTGAAAAATTACATATTTTGGGGGCGTGGCCAAAATTGCAACAGAAATGGCTCAAGAGCGCCACCTAGAATATTTCAAATTACCCTCCCTATTGGCCTTAGTTTCACCTAGGATCATGAAATTTGGTACACTTGTCCAATTCACCAAGACGCACAGAAAACCCTCTGGCGTCAACGTTGTACGATAAATGGGAAGGCGGCCATTTTGGAATGTGGACCAAATTGAGTGCACGCACTGGGTGCCGAACGGGTACGGGAAAGGCACGAGAGTGTTTCGGGGTGGACCAGCTCGACTTCCCGCGGTCGCCGCGAGAAGGGCGGAGCGGCGCTAAGGCATTCACACGTGCATTTTCGTAGGAAATGCAAATTTTCTAGTTATTATTATTATTCTTATATGTTACTATCTTCCGTCCGTACGTTTTTTGGCGTCCTACTCCTCCTAGAGTTTTCGTGCCATTTCAACAATTCATATATCAAAATGTTCAGCTCGTTCAGGACAATCCAGCTATGAATTTTGGTAATGTTGCAACTTTCGCTTTTTGAAATATTAAGCCTTTTCGGCCATTTTTTTCCCATTGAAAATGAATGGAGCTAAAATGAAATGGCCTTTTGGAGGATTTATCATATCCTAAATCTCACCAAATTTGGCAGACTCATCACTCAGACATGGGGGAGTAAAAAATGATCAAAACCTCACGTTTTCATATATGCTGAAGGGGCGTGGCCTGGCCTCAAAGTTAGCTATCTCGCCATGAAAAACGAAACACTAATAGCACCTACACGAAAACCGTCTAATACATCAAACCTTCAGTGATTGACCCACAACCAGTCCCCTGCAATACTGAATGGTCAAATCATGACATTAATTAAGCCACGCCCCCTCACAACAGGAAGTGTACAGTTGTACATTGAACGTCCCGATCGGACACATGTTACCTAATCAGCGTGACGGTCTGTCCAGTGACCGAAGACATGTTGCTGTAACAAGCTTTCCAACACTGACCGTTTTGGGTGGAGCATGTGGGCGTGGCGATGTGGCGAATCGGACGTAACGCCGTCACAAACGAAACACTAATAGCACCTACACGAAAACCGTCTAATACATCAAACCTTCAGTGATTGACCCACATCCGGTCCCCTGCAATACTGAATGGTCAAATTATGACAATAATTAAGCCACGCCCCCTAACAACAGGAAGTGTACAGTTGTACATTGAACGTCCCGATCGGACACCTGTTACCTAATCAGCGTGACGGCCTGTCCAGTGACCAAAGACATGTTGCTGTAACAAGCTTTCCACGACTGGTTGTTTTGGGTGGAGCATGTGGGCGTGGCGATGTGGCGAATCAGACGTAACGCCGTCACAATACGTTTGGCCTTTTGGGAGCTTTATCATATCCCAAAACTCACCAAATTTGGCAGACTCGTCAGGACTGGTGAAAAATTACATATTTTGGGGGCGTGGCCAAAATTGCAACAGAAAGGGCTCAAGAGCGCCACCTAGAAAATTTCAAACTACCCTCCGCATTGGCCTTAGTTTCACGTAGGATCATGAAATTTGGTACACTTGTCCAATTCACCAAGACGCACAGAAAACCCTCTGGCGTCAACGTTGTACGATAAATGGGAAGGCGGCCATTTTGGAATGTGGACCAAATCGGGTGCACGCATTGGGTGCCGAACGGGTACGGGAAAGGCACGAGAGCGTTTCAGGGTGGACCAGCTCGACTTCCCGCGGTCGCCACGAGAAGGGCGGAGCGGCGCTAAGGCATTCACACGTGCATTTTCGCAGGAAATGCGGTTTTTCTAGTTATTATCTACAGTTTATAGATGTTACTATCTTCATTCCGTACGTTTTTTGGCATGTAACTACTCGCACAGTTTTGGTGCGATTTCAACAATTCATATATCAAAATGTTCAGCTCATTTAGGACAATCCGGCTATGACTTTTGGTAATGCTGCAACTTTAGCTTTTTGAGATATTCAGCCTTTTCGGCCATCTTTTTCCCATTGAAAATGAATGGAGCTAAAATGAAATGGCCGTTTGGGGGCTTTATCATATCCTAAATCTCACCAAATTTGGCAGACTCATCACTCAGACATGGGGGAGTAAAAAATGATCAAAACCTCATGTTTTCATATATGATGAAGGGGCGTGGCCTGGCCTCAAAGTTAGGTATCTCGCCATGAAAAACGAAACACTAATAGCACCTACACGAAAACTGTCTAATACATCAAACCTTCAGTGATTGACCCACAACCAGTCCCCTGCAATACTGAATGGTCAAATCATGACATTAATTAAGCCACGCCCCCTCACAACAGGAAGTGTACAGTTGTACATTGAACGTCCCGATCGGACACCTGTTACCTAATCAGCGTGACGGTCTGTCCAGTGACCAAAGACATGTTGCTGTAACAAGCTTTCCAACACTGACCGTTTTGGGTGGAGCATGTGGGCGTGGCGATGTGGCGAATCAGACGTCACGCCGTCACAAACGAAACACTAATAGCACCTACACGAAAACTGTCTAATACATCAAACCTTCAGTGATTGACCCACATCCGGTCCCCTGCAATACTGAATGGTCAAATCATGACAATAATTAAGCCACGCCCCCTCACAACAGGAAGTGTACAGTTGTACATTGAACATCCCGATCGGACACCTGTTACCTAATCAGCGTGACGGTCTGTCCAGTGACCGAAGACATGTTGCTGTAACAAGCTTTCCACGACTGGTTGTTTTGGGTGGAGCATGTGGGCGTGGCGATGTGGCGAATCAGACGTAACGCCGTCACAATACGTTTGGCCTTTTGGGAGCTTTATCATATCCCAAAACTCACCAAATTTGGCAGACTCGTCAGGACTGGTGAAAAATTACATATTTTGGGGGCGTGGCCAAAATTGCAACAGAAAGGGCTCAAGAGCGCCACCTAGAATATTTCAAATTACCCTCCGCATTGGCCTTAGTTTCACGTAGGATCATGAAATTTGGTACACTTGTCCAATTCACCAAGACGCACAGAAAACCCTCTGGCGTCAACGTTGTACGATAAATGGGAAGGCGGCCATTTTGGAATGTGGACCAAATTGAGTGCACGCACTGGGTGCCGAACGGGTACGGGAAAGGCACGAGAGTGTTTCGGGGTGGACCAGCTCGACTTCCCGCGGTCGCCGCGAGAAGGGCGGAGCGGCGCTAAGGCATTCACACGTGCATTTTCGTAGGAAATGCGGTTTTTCTAGTTGTGTGAATGCCAACAAGGCATTCACACTATAGAGATTGTGTTTATATTTATTATTATCTACAGTTTATAGATGTTACTATCTTCATTCCGTACGTTTTTTGGCATGTAACTACTCGCACAGTTTTGGTGCGATTTCAACAATTCATATATCAAAATGTTCAGCTCATTTAGGACAATCCGGCTATGACTTTTGGTAATGCTGCAACTTTAGCTTTTTGAGATATTCAGCCTTTTCGGCCATCTTTTTCCCATTGAAAATGAATGGAGCTAAAATGAAATGGCCGTTTGGGGGCTTTATCATATCCTAAATCTCACCAAATTTGGCAGACTCATCACTCAGACATGGGGGAGTAAAAAATGATCAAAACCTCATGTTTTCATATATGATGAAGGGGCGTGGCCTGGCCTCAAAGTTAGGTATCTCGCCATGAAAAACGAAACACTAATAGCACCTACACGAAAACTGTCTAATACATCAAACCTTCAGTGATTGACCCACAACCAGTCCCCTGCAATACTGAATGGTCAAATCATGACATTAATTAAGCCACGCCCCCTCACAACAGGAAGTGTACAGTTGTACATTGAACGTCCCGATCGGACACCTGTTACCTAATCAGCGTGACGGTCTGTCCAGTGACCAAAGACATGTTGCTGTAACAAGCTTTCCAACACTGACCGTTTTGGGTGGAGCATGTGGGCGTGGCAATATGGCGAATCAGACGTAACGCCATCACAAACGAAACACTAATAGCACCTACACGAAAACTGTCTAATACATCAAACCTTCAGTGATATACCCACATCCGGTCCCCTGCAATACTGACTGGTCAAATCATGACAATAACTAAGCCACGCCCCCTCACAACAGGAAGTGTACAGTTGTACATTGAACGTCCGGATTGGACACCTGTTACCTAATCAGCGTGACGGTCTGTCCAGTGACCAAAGACATAGTGTTGTAACAAGCTTTCCAACAATGACTGTTTTGGGTGGAGCATGTGGGCGTGGCGATGTGGCGAATCAGACGTAACGCCGTCACAATACGTTTGGCCTTTGGGGAGCTTTATCATATCCCAAAACTCACCAAATTTGGCAGACTCGTCAGGACTGGTGAAAAATTACATATTTTGGGGGCGTGGCCAAAATTGCAACAGAAACGGCTCAAGAGCGCCACCTAGAATATTTCAAACTACCCTCCGCATTGGCCTTAGTTTCACGTAGGATCATGAAATTTGGTACACCTCCCCGATTCACCAAGGCGCACAGAAAACCCTCTGGCACCAACGTTGTACGATGAAAGGAAAGGCGACATTTTCGGCCATTTTTATCCCATTGAAAATGAATGGAGCTAAAATGAAATAGCATTTTGGGGGCTTTTTCATATCCCAAAACTCACCAAAATTGGCAGACTCATCAGGACTGGTGAACGATTACATATTTTGGGGGCGTGGCCAAAATTTCAAAAGAAACGGCTCAAGAGCGCCACCTAGAAAATTTCAAACTACCCTCCGCATTGGCCTTAGTTTCACGTAGGATCATGAAATTTGGTACACTTGTCCAATTCCCCAAGACGCACAGAAAACCCTCTGGCGTCAACGTTGTACGATAAATGGGAAGGCGGCCATTTTGGAATGTGGACCAAATTGGGTGCGCGCGTTAGGTGCCGAACGGGTACGGGAAAGGCACGAGAGTGTTTCAGGGTGGACCAGCTGGACTTCCCGCGGTCGTCGCGAGAAGGGCGGAGCGGCGCTAAGGCATTCACACGTGCATTTTCGTAGGAAATGCGGTTTTTCTAGTTATTATTATTATCTACAGTTTATAGATGTTACTATCTTCATTCCGTACGTTTTTTGGCATGTAACTACTCGCACAGTTTTGGTGCGATTTCAACAATTCATATATCAAAATGTTCAGCTCATTTAGGACAATCCGGCTATGACTTTTGGTAATGCTGCAACTTTAGCTTTTTGAGATATTCAGCCTTTTCGGCCATCTTTTTCCCATTGAAAATGAATGGAGCTAAAATGAAATGGCCGTTTGGGGGCTTTATCATATCCTAAATCTCACCAAATTTGGCAGACTCATCACTCAGACATGGGGGAGTAAAAAATGATCAAAACCTCATGTTTTCATATATGATGAAGGGGCGTGGCCTGGCCTCAAAGTTAGGTATCTCGCCATGAAAAACGAAACACTAATAGCACCTACACGAAAACTGTCTAATACATCAAACCTTCAGTGATTGACCCACAACCAGTCCCCTGCAATACTGAATGGTCAAATCATGACATTAATTAAGCCACGCCCCCTCACAACAGGAAGTGTACAGTTGTACATTGAACGTCCCGATCGGACACCTGTTACCTAATCAGCGTGACGGTCTGTCCAGTGACCGAAGACATGTTGCTGTAACAAGCTTTCCACGACTGGTTGTTTTGGGTGGAGCATGTGGGCGTGGCGATGTGGCGAATCAGACGTAACGCCGTCACAATACGTTTGGCCTTTTGTGGGCTTTATCATATCCCAAAACTCACCAAATTTGGCAGACTCATCAGGACTGGTGAAAACTTACATATTTTGTGGGCGTGGCAAAAAGGGGCGTGGCCTGGCCTCAAAGCTAGGCATCTCGCCATGAAAAACGAAACACTAATAGCACCTACACGAAAACTGTCTAATACATCAAACCTTCAGTGATTGACCCACAACCGGTACCCTGCAATACTGACTGGTCAAATCATGACATTAATTAAGCCACGCCCCCTCACAACAGGAAGTGTACAGTTGTACATTGAACGTCCCGATCGGACACCTGTTACCTAATCAGCGTGACGGTCTGTCCAGTGACCTAAGACATGTTGCTGTAACAAGCTTTCCAACACTGACCGTTTTGGGTGGAGCATGTGGGCGTGGCGATATGGCGAATCAGACTTAACGCCGTCACAATACGTTTGGCCTTTTGGGGGCTTTTTCATATCCCAAAACTCACCAAATTTGGCAGACTCATCAGGACTGCTGCAAAATTACATATTTTAGGGGTGTGGCCAAAATTGCAAAAGAAACAGCTCAAGAGCGCCACCTAGAATATTTCAAACTACTCTCCGCATTGGCCTTAGTTTCACGTAGGATCATGAAATTTGGTATACTTGTCCAACTCACCAAGACGCACAGAAAACCCTCTGGCATCAACGGTGTACGATAAATGGGAAGGCGGCCATTTTGGAATGTGGACCAAATTGGGTGGGTGCATTGGGTGCCGAACGGGTACGGGAAAGGCACAAAAGTGTTTCAGGATGGACCAGCTGGACTTCCCGCGGTCGTCGCGAGAAGGGCGGAGCGGCGCTAAGGCATTCACACGTGCATTTTCGTAGGAAATGCGGTTTTTCTAGTTGTGTGAATGCCAACAAGGCATTCACACTATAGAGATTGTGTTTATATTTATTATTATCTACAGTTTATAGATGTTACTATCTTCATTCCGTACGTTTTTTGGCATGTAACTACTCGCACAGTTTTGGTGCGATTTCAACAATTCATATATCAAAATGTTCAGCTCATTTAGGACAATCCGGCTATGACTTTTGGTAATGCTGCAACTTTAGCTTTTTGAGATATTCAGCCTTTTCGGCCATCTTTTTCCCATTGAAAATGAATGGAGCTAAAATGAAATGGCCTTTTGGAGGATTTATCATATCCTAAATCTCATCAAATTTGGCAGACTCATCACTCAGACATGGTGGAGTAAAAAATGATCAAAATCTCACGTTTTCATATATGCTAAAGGGGCGTGGCCTGGCCTCAAAGTTAGGTATCTCGCCATGAAAAACGAAACACTAATAGCACCTACACGAAAACTGTCTAATACATCAAACCTTCAGTGATTGACCCACAAGCAGTCCCCTACAATACTGAATGGTTAAATCATGACATTAATTAAGCCACGCCCCCTCACAACAGGAAGTGTACAGTTGTACATTGAACGTCCCGATCGGACACCTGTTACCTAATCAGCGTGACGGTCTGTCCAGCGACCAAAGACATGGTGCTGTAACAAGGTTTCCAACACTGACCGTTTTGGGTGGAGCAAGTGGGCGTGGCGATGTGGCGAATCAGACGTAACGCCGTCACAAACGAAACACTAATAGCACCTACACGAAAACTGTCTAATACATCAAACCTTCAGTGATTGACCCACATCCGGTCCCCTGCAATACTGAATGGTCAAATCATGACATTAATTAAGCCACGCCCCCTCACAACAGGAAGTGTACAGTTGTACATTGAACGTCCCGATCGGACACATGTTACCTAATCAGCGTGACGGTCTGTCCAGTGACCGAAGACATGTTGCTGTAACAAACTTTCCAACACTGACCGTTTTGGGTGGAGCATGTGGGCGTGGCGATGTGGCGAATCAGACGTAACGCCGTCACAATACGTTTGGCCTTTTGGGAGCTTTATCATATCCCAAAACTCACCAAATTTGGCAGACTCGTCAGGACTGGTGAAAAATTACATATTTTGGGGGCGTGGCCAAAATTGCAACAGAAACGGCTCAAGAGCGCCACCTAGAATATTTCAAACTACCCTCCGCATTGGCCTTAGTTTCACGTAGGATCATGAAATTTGGTACACCTCCCCGATTCACCAAGGCGCACAGAAAACCCTCTGGCACCAACGTTGTACGATGAAAGGAAAGGCGAACTTTTCGGCCATTTTTATCCCATTGAAAATGAATGGCGCTAAAATGAAATGGCATTTTGGGGGCTTTGTCATATCCCAAAACTCACCAAAATTGGCAGACTCATCAGGACTGGTGAACGATTACATATTTTGGGGGCGTGGCCAAAATTTCAAAAGAAACGGCTCAAGAGCGCCACCTAGAAAATTTCAAACTACCCTCCACATTGGCCTTAGTTTCACGTAGGATCATGAAATTTGGTACGCTTGTCCAATTCACAAAGACGCACAGAAAACCCTCTGGCGTCAACGGTGTACGATAAATGGGAAGGCGGCCATTTTGGAATGTGGACCAAATCGGGTGCACGCATTGGGTGCCGAACGGGTACGGGAAAGGCACGAGAGTGTTTCAGGGTGGACCAGCTGGACTTCCCGCGGTCGTCGCGAGAAGGGCGGAGCGGCGCTAAGGCATTCACACGTGCATTTTCGTAGGAAATGCGGTTTTTCTAGTTGTGTGAATGCCAACAAGGCATTCACACTATAGAGATTGTGTTTATATTTATTATTGTGTGAATGCCAACAAGGCATTCACACTATAGAGATTGTGTTTATATTTGTGTGAATGCCAACAAGGCATTCACACTATAGAGATTGTGTTTATATTTATTATTATTCTTTATAGATGTTACTATCTTCCATCCGTACGTTTTTTGGCGTCCTACTCCTCCTAGAGTATTTGTGCTATTTCAACGATTCATATATCAAAATGTTCAGCTCGTTCAGGACAATCCAGCTATGACTTTTGGTAATGTTGCAACTTTCGCTTTTTGAAATATTAAGCCTTTTCGGCCATTTTTTTCCCATTGAAAATGAATGGAGCTAAAATGAAATGGCCTTTTGGAGGATTTATCATATCCTAAATCTCACCAAATTTGGCAGACTCATCACTCAGACATGGGGGAGTAAAAAATGATCAAAACCTCGCGTTTTTATATATGGTGAAGGGGCGTGGCCTGGCCTCAAAGTTAGGTATCTCGCCATGAAAAACGAAACACTAATAGCACCTACACGAAAACCGTCTAATACATCAAACCTTCAGTGATTGACCCACAACCGGTCCCCTACAATACTGAATGGTCAAATCATGACATTAATTAAGCCACGCCCCCTCACAACAGGAAGTGTACAGTTATACATTGAACGTCCCGATCGGACACCTGTTACCTAATCAGCGGGACGGTCTGTCCAGTGACCGAAGACATGTTGCTGTAACAAGCTTTCCAACACTGACCGTTTTGGGTGGAGCATGTGGGCGTGGCGATGTGGCGAATCAGCCGTCACGCCGTCACAAACGAAACACTAATAGCACCTACACGAAAACAGTCTAATACATCAAACCTTCAGTGATTGACCCACATCCGGTCCCCTGCAATACTGAATGGTCAAATCATGACAATAATTAAGCCACGCCCCCTCACAACAGGAAGTGTACAGTTGTACATTGAACATCCCGATCGGACACCTGTTACCTAATCAGCGTGACGGTCTGTCCAGTGACCGAAGACATGTTGCTGTAACAAGCTTTCCACGACTGGTTGTTTTGGGTGGAGCATGTGGGCGTGGCGATGTGGCGAATCAGACGTAACGCCGTCACAATACGTTTGGCCTTTTGGGAGCTTTATCATATCCCAAAACTCACCAAATTTGGCAGACTCGTCAGGACTGGTGAAAAATTACATATTTTGGGGGCGTGGCCAAAATTGCAACAGAAATGGCTCAAGAGCGCCACCTAGAATATTTCAAATTACCCTCCCTATTGGCCTTAGTTTCACGTAGGATCATGAAATTTGGTACACTTGTCCAATTCACCAAGACGCACAGAAAACCCTCTGGCGTCAACGTTGTACGATAAATGGGAAGGCGGCCATTTTGGAATGTGGACCAAATTGAGTGCACGCACTGGGTGCCGAACGGGTACGGGAAAGGCACGAGAGTGTTTCGGGGTGGACCAGCTCGACTTCCCGCGGTCGCCGCGAGAAGGGCGGAGCGGCGCTAAGGCATTCACACGTGCATTTTCGTAGGAAATGCGGTTTTTCTAGTTGTGTGAATGCCAACAAGGCATTCACACTATAGAGATTGTGTTTATATTTATTATTATTATTCTTTATAGATGTTACTATCTTCCATCCGTACGTTTTTTGGCACGCTACTCCTCCTAGAGTATTTGTGCCATTTCAACGATTCATATATCAAAATGTTCAGCTCGCTCAGGACAATCCAGCTATGACTTTTGGTAATGCTGCAAGTTGCGCTTTTTGAAATAATTAGCCTTTTCGGCCATTTTTTTCCCATTGAAAATGAATGGAGCTAAAATGAAATGGTCTTTTGGGGGCTTTATCATACCCTAAAACTCACCAAATTTGGCAGACTCATCACTCAGACATGCAGGAGTAACAAATGATCAAAACCTCGCATTTTCATATATGCTGAAGGGGCGTGGCCTGGCCTCAAAGTTAGGCATCTCGCCATGAAAAACGAAACACTAATAGCACCTACACGAAAACCGTCTAATACATCAAACCTTCAGTGATTGACCCACAACCGGTCCCCTACAATACTGAATGGTCAAATCATGACATTAATTAAGCCACGCCCCCTCACAACAGGAAGTGTACAGTTATACATTGAACGTCCCGATCGGACACCTGTTACCTAATCAGCGGGACGGTCTGTCCAGTGACCGAAGACATGTTGCTGTAACAAGCTTTCCAACACTGACCGTTTTGGGTGGAGCATGTGGGCGTGGCGATGTGGCGAATCAGCCGTCACGCCGTCACAAACGAAACACTAATAGCACCTACACGAAAACAGTCTAATACATCAAACCTTCAGTGATTGACCCACATCCGGTCCCCTGCAATACTGAATGGTCAAATCATGACAATAATTAAGCCACGCCCCCTCACAACAGGAAGTGTACAGTTGTACATTGAACATCCCGATCGGACACCTGTTACCTAATCAGCGTGACGGTCTGTCCAGTGACCGAAGACATGTTGCTGTAACAAGCTTTCCACGACTGGTTGTTTTGGGTGGAGCATGTGGGCGTGGCGATGTGGCGAATCAGACGTAACGCCGTCACAATACGTTTGGCCTTTTGGGAGCTTTATCATATCCCAAAACTCACCAAATTTGGCAGACTCGTCAGGACTGGTGAAAAATTACATATTTTGGGGGCGTGGCCAAAATTGCAACAGAAAGGGCTCAAGAGCGCCACCTAGAATATTTCAAATTACCCTCCGCATTGGCCTTAGTTTCACGTAGGATCATGAAATTTGGTACACTTGTCCAATTCACCAAGACGCACAGAAAACCCTCTGGCGTCAACGTTGTACGATAAATGGGAAGGCGGCCATTTTGGAATGTGGACCAAATCGAGTGCACGCACTGGGTGCCGAACGGGTACGGGAAAGGCACGAGAGTGTTTCGGGGTGGACCAGCTCGACTTCCCGCGGTCGCCGCGAGAAGGGCGGAGCGGCGCTGAGGCATTCACACGTGCATTTTCGTAGGAAATGCGGTTTTTCTAGTTATTATTATTATTCTTATATGTTACTATCTTCCGTCCGTACGTTTTTTGGCGTCCTACTCCTCCTAGAGTTTTCGTGCCATTTCAACAATTCATATATCAAAATGTTCAGCTCGTTCAGGACAATCCAGCTATGAATTTTGGTAATGTTGCAACTTTCGCTTTTTGAAATATTAAGCCTTTTCGGCCATTTTTTTCCCATTGAAAATGAATGGAGCTAAAATGAAATGGCCTTTTGGAGGATTTATCATATCCTAAATCTCACCAAATTTGGCAGACTCATCACTCAGACATGGGGGAGTAAAAAATGATCAAAACCTCACGTTTTCATATATGCTGAAGGGGCGTGGCCTGGCCTCAAAGTTAGCTATCTCGCCATGAAAAACGAAACACTAATAGCACCTACACGAAAACCGTCTAATACATCAAACCTTCAGTGATTGACCCACAACCAGTCCCCTGCAATACTGAATGGTCAAATCATGACATTAATTAAGCCACGCCCCCTCACAACAGGAAGTGTACAGTTGTACATTGAACGTCCCGATCGGACACATGTTACCTAATCAGCGTGACGGTCTGTCCAGTGACCGAAGACATGTTGCTGTAACAAGCTTTCCAACACTGACCGTTTTGGGTGGAGCATGTGGGCGTGGCGATGTGGCGAATCGGACGTAACGCCGTCACAAACGAAACACTAATAGCACCTACACGAAAACCGTCTAATACATCAAACCTTCAGTGATTGACCCACATCCGGTCCCCTGCAATACTGAATGGTCAAATTATGACAATAATTAAGCCACGCCCCCTAACAACAGGAAGTGTACAGTTGTACATTGAACGTCCCGATCGGACACCTGTTACCTAATCAGCGTGACGGCCTGTCCAGTGACCAAAGACATGTTGCTGTAACAAGCTTTCCACGACTGGTTGTTTTGGGTGGAGCATGTGGGCGTGGCGATGTGGCGAATCAGACGTAACGCCGTCACAATACGTTTGGCCTTTTGGGAGCTTTATCATATCCCAAAACTCACCAAATTTGGCAGACTCGTCAGGACTGGTGAAAAATTACATATTTTGGGGGCGTGGCCAAAATTGCAACAGAAAGGGCTCAAGAGCGCCACCTAGAAAATTTCAAACTACCCTCCGCATTGGCCTTAGTTTCACGTAGGATCATGAAATTTGGTACACTTGTCCAATTCACCAAGACGCACAGAAAACCCTCTGGCGTCAACGTTGTACGATAAATGGGAAGGCGGCCATTTTGGAATGTGGACCAAATCGGGTGCACGCATTGGGTGCCGAACGGGCACGGGAAAGGCACGAGAGCGTTTCAGGGTGGACCAGCTCGACTTCCCGCGGTCGCCACGAGAAGGGCGGAGCGGCGCTAAGGCATTCACACGTGCATTTTCGCAGGAAATGCGGTTTTTCTAGTTGTGTGAATGCCAACAAGGCATTCACACTATAGAGATTGTGTTTATATTTGTGTGAATGCCAACAAGGCATTCACACTATAGAGATTGTGTTTATATTTGTGTGAATGCCAACAAGGCATTCACACTATAGAGATTGTGTTTATATTTATTATTATTCTTTATAGATGTTACTATCTTCCATCCGTACGTTTTTTGGCACGCTACTCCTCCTAGAGTATTTGTGCCATTTCAACGATTCATATATCAAAATGTTCAGCTCGCTCAGGACAATCCAGCTATGACTTTTGGTAATGCTGCAAGTTGCGCTTTTTGAAATAATTAGCCTTTTCGGCCATTTTTTTCCCATTGAAAATGAATGGAGCTAAAATGAAATGGTCTTTTGGGGGCTTTATCATACCCTAAAACTCACCAAATTTGGCAGACTCATCACTCAGACATGCAGGAGTAACAAATGATCAAAACCTCGCATTTTCATATATGCTGAAGGGGCGTGGCCTGGCCTCAAAGTTAGGCATCTCGCCATGAAAAACGAAACACTAATAGCACCTACACGAAAACCGTCTAATACATCAAACCTTCAGTGATTGACCCACAACCACTCCCCTGCAATACTGAATGGTCAAATCATGACATTAATTAAGCCACGCCCCCTCACAACAGGAAGTGTACAGTTATACATTGAACGTCCCGATCGGACACCTGTTACCTAATCAGCGGGACGGTCTGTCCAGTGACCGAAGACATGTTGCTGTAACAAGCTTTCCAACACTGACCGTTTTGGGTGGAGCATGTGGGCGTGGCGATGTGGCGAATCAGCCGTCACGCCGTCACAAACGAAACACTAATAGCACCTACACGAAAACAGTCTAATACATCAAACCTTCAGTGATTGACCCACATCCGGTCCCCTGCAATACTGAATGGTCAAATCATGACAATAATTAAGCCACGCCCCCTCACAACAGGAAGTGTACAGTTGTACATTGAACATCCCGATCGGACACCTGTTACCTAATCAGCGTGACGGTCTGTCCAGTGACCGAAGACATGTTGCTGTAACAAGCTTTCCACGACTGGTTGTTTTGGGTGGAGCATGTGGGCGTGGCGATGTGGCGAATCAGACGTAACGCCGTCACAATACGTTTGGCCTTTTGGGAGCTTTATCATATCCCAAAACTCACCAAATTTGGCAGACTCGTCAGGACTGGTGAAAAATTACATATTTTGGGGGCGTGGCCAAAATTGCAACAGAAAGGGCTCAAGAGCGCCACCTAGAAAATTTCAAACTACCCTCCGCATTGGCCTTAGTTTCACGTAGGATCATGAAATTTGGTACACTTGTCCAATTCACCAAGACGCACAGAAAACCCTCTGGCGTCAACGTTGTACGATAAATGGGAAGGCGGCCATTTTGGAATGTGGACCAAATTGAGTGCACGCACTGGGTGCCGAACGGGTACGGGAAAGGCACGAGAGTGTTTCGGGGTGGACCAGCTCGACTTCCCGCGGTCGCCGCGAGAAGGGCGGAGCGGCGCTAAGGCATTCACACGTGCATTTTCGTAGGAAATGCGGTTTTTCTAGTTGTGTGAATGCCAACAAGGCATTCACACTATAGAGATTGTGTTTATATTTATTATTATCGTATGTTACTATCTTCCGTCCGTACGTTTTTTGGCACGCTACTCCTCCTAGAGTATTTGTGCCATTTCAACGATTCATATATCAAAATGTTCAGCTCGCTCAGGACAATCCAGCTATGACTTTTGGTAATGCTGCAAGTTGCGCTTTTTGAAATAATTAGCCTTTTCGGCCATTTTTTTCCCATTGAAAATGAATGGAGCTAAAATGAAATGGTCTTTTGGGGGCTTTATCATACCCTAAAACTCACCAAATTTGGCAGACTCATCACTCAGACATGCAGGAGTAACAAATGATCAAAACCTCGCATTTTCATATATGCTGAAGGGGCGTGGCCTGGCCTCAAAGTTAGGCATCTCGCCATGAAAAACGAAACACTAATAGCACCTACACGAAAACCGTCTAATACATCAAACCTTCAGTGATTGACCCACAACCACTCCCCTGCAATACTGAATGGTCAAATCATGACATTAATTAAGCCACGCCCCCTCACAACAGGAAGTGTACAGTTATACATTGAACGTCCCGATCGGACACCTGTTACCTAATCAGCGGGACGGTCTGTCCAGTGACCGAAGACATGTTGCTGTAACAAGCTTTCCAACACTGACCGTTTTGGGTGGAGCATGTGGGCGTGGCGATGTGGCGAATCAGCCGTCACGCCGTCACAAACGAAACACTAATAGCACCTACACGAAAACAGTCTAATACATCAAACCTTCAGTGATTGACCCACATCCGGTCCCCTGCAATACTGAATGGTCAAATCATGACAATAATTAAGCCACGCCCCCTCACAACAGGAAGTGTACAGTTGTACATTGAACGTCCCGATCGGACACCTGTTACCTAATCAGCGTGACGGTCTGTCCAGTGACCGAAGACATGTTGCTGTAACAAGCTTTCCACGACTGGTTGTTTTGGGTGGAGCATGTGGGCGTGGCGATGTGGCGAATCAGACGTAACGCCGTCACAATACGTTTGGCCTTTTGGGAGCTTTATCATATCCCAAAACTCACCAAATTTGGCAGACTCGTCAGGACTGGTGAACGATTACATATTTTGGGGGCGTGGCCAAAATTGCAACAGAAAGGGCTCAAGAGCGCCACCTAGAAAATTTCAAACTACCCTCCGCATTGGCCTTAGTTTCACGTAGGATCATGAAATTTGGTACACTTGTCCAATTCACCAAGACGCACAGAAAACCCTCTGGCGTCAACGTTGTACGATAAATGGGAAGGCGGCCATTTTGGAATGTGGACCAAATTGAGTGCACGCACTGGGTGCCGAACGGGTACGGGAAAGGCACGAGAGTGTTTCGGGGTGGACCAGCTCGACTTCCCGCGGTCGCCGCGAGAAGGGCGGAGCGGCGCTGAGGCATTCACACGTGCATTTTCGTAGGAAATGCGGTTTTTCTAGTTGTGTGAATGCCAACAAGGCATTCACACTATAGAGATTGTGTTTATATTTATTGTGTGAATGCCAACAAGGCATTCACACTATAGAGATTGTGTTTATATTTATTATTATTCTTTATAGATGTTACTATCTTCCATCCGTACGTTTTTTGGCGTCCTACTCCTCCTAGAGTTTTTGTGCCATTTCAACGATTCATATATCAAAATGTTCAGCTCGCTCAGGACAATCCAGCTATGACTTTTGGTAATGCTGCAAGTTGCGCTTTTTGAAATAATTAGCCTTTTCGGCCATTTTTTTCCCATTGAAAATGAATGGAGCTAAAATGAAATGGTCTTTTGGGGGCTTTATCATACCCTAAAACTCACCAAATTTGGCAGACTCATCACTCAGACATGCAGGAGTAACAAATGATCAAAACCTCGCATTTTCATATATGCTGAAGGGGCGTGGCCTGGCCTCAAAGTTAGGCATCTCGCCATGAAAAACGAAACACTAATAGCACCTACACGAAAACCGTCTAATACATCAAACCTTCAGTGATTGACCCACAACCGGTCCCCTACAATACTGAATGGTCAAATCATGACATTAATTAAGCCACGCCCCCTCACAACAGGAAGTGTACAGTTATACATTGAACGTCCCGATCGGACACCTGTTACCTAATCAGCGGGACGGTCTGTCCAGTGACCGAAGACATGTTGCTGTAACAAGCTTTCCAACACTGACCGTTTTGGGTGGAGCATGTGGGCGTGGCGATGTGGCGAATCAGCCGTCACGCCGTCACAAACGAAACACTAATAGCACCTACACGAAAACAGTCTAATACATCAAACCTTCAGTGATTGACCCACATCCGGTCCCCTGCAATACTGAATGGTCAAATCATGACAATAATTAAGCCACGCCCCCTCACAACAGGAAGTGTACAGTTGTACATTGAACATCCCGATCGGACACCTGTTACCTAATCAGCGTGACGGTCTGTCCAGTGACCGAAGACATGTTGCTGTAACAAGCTTTCCACGACTGGTTGTTTTGGGTGGAGCATGTGGGCGTGGCGATGTGGCGAATCAGACGTAACGCCGTCACAATACGTTTGGCCTTTTGGGAGCTTTATCATATCCCAAAACTCACCAAATTTGGCAGACTCGTCAGGACTGGTGAAAAATTACATATTTTGGGGGCGTGGCCAAAATTGCAACAGAAAGGGCTCAAGAGCGCCACCTAGAATATTTCAAATTACCCTCCGCATTGGCCTTAGTTTCACGTAGGATCATGAAATTTGGTACACTTGTCCAATTCACCAAGACGCACAGAAAACCCTCTGGCGTCAACGTTGTACGATAAATGGGAAGGCGGCCATTTTGGAATGTGGACCAAATTGAGTGCACGCACTGGGTGCCGAACGGGTACGGGAAAGGCACGAGAGTGTTTCGGGGTGGACCAGCTCGACTTCCCGCGGTCGCCGCGAGAAGGGCGGAGCGGCGCTAAGGCATTCACACGTGCATTTTCGTAGGAAATGCGGTTTTTCTAGTGTTACAATTACATCTGTTACTATCCTGATTCCGTACGTTTTTTGGCACGCTACTCCTCCTACAGTTTTTGTGCTATTTCAACAATTCATATATCAAAATGTTCAGCTCATTTAGGACATGATGGCTATGACTTTTGGTATTGGTGCAACTTTAGCTTTTTGAAATATTCAGCCTTTTCGGCCATTTTTTTCCCATTGAAAATGAATGGAGCTCAAATGAACTCAATGAGCTCATTTTGCATCCTTGATATCTTTGGAACTCATTACAATATTTCACTACTCCTTTCACATTTTGGACCAACTCAGCTTCCTTCAGCTACCTTGTACATTTTAAAAAAATATTTCGGCTACTTTCAGCTACTTTCAGCTGTTTCTTCAACGACTTTGCAATCTTTTCAGCTTAATGCAGCTTACTTCAACATTGTTGTACTTCTACTGACTTATTTATGCTAATTTCAGATTATTTTGCTCCTTTCAGCTAATTTTTGAAAGATTAAGATATTTTTGCTATTTTAGCTACTATTTAGCTGTTTATGCAAATTTCAGCTTTTTCAGCTATTTCAACAATTTTTTTTAATCAATCCAACTTTTTTCAGCCTAATTCAGCAAAACCATGTTCTACCAACTTCCTTCTGGTAATTTAAGATATTTTCTGCTTGTTTTAGCTGTTGTTCAGCTGTTTTTGACCAATTTCAGCTGATGGCTGCCAATGTTACTTTCAAATGGCTTTAACTCAGCCATCTTTATTCATAGAGAGCTGAAATTTGGTGAGGTTGTAGCTATGGACAATCTCTAACATACATTAGGTGAAGCGGCCATTTTGATTGAACATGCAAATTAGGTGAGGCAGCCATTTTGGTTCAATATACATGGCAGTTACTTGCCTTGCAAAGTAAGTCAATGCATGTATTGTTGCCATTTTGGTTCTACAATTAAAGTAGGTGAGGTAGCCAATTTGATTTAACAAGCATATTAGGTGAAGCGGCCGTTTTGATTGAACATGCAAGTTGGGTGAAGCGGCCATTTTGGCATTCACACATGCATTTTCTCAGGAAATGCAATCTAGTTGTGTGAATGCCAACAAGGCATTCACACTATAGAGATTGTGTTTATATTTGTGTGAATGCCAACAAGGCATTCACACTATAGAGATTGTGTTTATATTTATTATTATTATTATTATTCTTATATGTTACTATCTTCCGTCCGTACGTTTTTTGGCGTCCTACTCCTCCTAGAGTTTTCGTGCCATTTCAACAATTCATATATCAAAATGTTCAGCTCGTTCAGGACAATCCAGCTATGAATTTTGGTAATGTTGCAACTTTCGCTTTTTGAAATATTAAGCCTTTTCGGCCATTTTTTTCCCATTGAAAATGAATGGAGCTAAAATGAAATGGCCTTTTGGAGGATTTATCATATCCTAAATCTCACCAAATTTGGCAGACTCATCACTCAGACATGGGGGAGTAAAAAATGATCAAAACCTCACGTTTTCATATATGCTGAAGGGGCGTGGCCTGGCCTCAAAGTTAGCTATCTCGCCATGAAAAACGAAACACTAATAGCACCTACACGAAAACCGTCTAATACATCAAACCTTCAGTGATTGACCCACAACCAGTCCCCTGCAATACTGAATGGTCAAATCATGACATTAATTAAGCCACGCCCCCTCACAACAGGAAGTGTACAGTTGTACATTGAACGTCCCGATCGGACACATGTTACCTAATCAGCGTGACGGTCTGTCCAGTGACCGAAGACATGTTGCTGTAACAAGCTTTCCAACACTGACCGTTTTGGGTGGAGCATGTGGGCGTGGCGATGTGGCGAATCGGACGTAACGCCGTCACAAACGAAACACTAATAGCACCTACACGAAAACTGTCTAATACATCAAACCTTCAGTGATTGACCCACATCCGGTCCCCTGCAATACTGAATGGTCAAATCATGACAATAATTAAGCCACGCCCCCTAACAACAGGAAGTGTACAGTTGTACATTGAACGTCCCGATCGGACACCTGTTACCTAATCAGCGTGACGGCCTGTCCAGTGACCAAAGACATGTTGTTGTAACAAGCTTTCCAACACTGACCGTTCAAACTACCCTCCGCATTGGCCTTAGTTTCACTTAGGATCATGAAATTTGGTACACTTGTCCAATTCACCAAGACGCACAGAAAACCCTCTGGCATCAACGTTGTACGATAAATGGGAAGGCGGCCATTTTGGAAAGTGGACCAAATTGGGTGCATGCGTTGGGTGCCGAACGGGTACGGAAAAGGCACGAGAGTGTTTCAGGTTGGACTAGCTGGACTTCCCGCGATCGCCGCGAGAAGGGCGGAGCGGCGCTAAGGCATTCACACGTGCATTTTCGCAGGAAATGCGACTTTTCTAGTTGTGTGAATGCCAACAAGGCATTCACACTATAGAGATTGTGTTTATATTTATTATTTATAGATGTTACTATCTTCATTCCGTACGTTTTTTGGCATGTAACTACTCGCACAGTTTTGGTGCCATTTCAACAATTCATATATCAAAATGTCCAGCTCGTTCAGGACAATCCGGCTATGACTTTTGGTAATGCTGCAACTTTAGCTTTTTGAATTATTTAGCCTTTTCGGCCATTTTTTTCCCATTGAAAATGAATGGAGCTAAAATGAAATGGCATGTTGGGGGCTTTATCATATCCTAAATCTCACCAAATTTGGCAGACTCATCACTCAGACATGGGGGAGTAAAAAATGATCAAAACCTCACGTTTTCATATATGCTGAAGGGGCGTGGCCTGGCCTCAAAATTAGGCATCTCGCCATGAAAAACGAAACACTAATAGCACCTACACGAAAACCGTCTAATACATCAAACCTTCAGTGATTGACCCACAACCGGTCCCTTACAATACTGAATGGTCAAATCATGACATTAATTAAGCCACGCCCCCTCACAACAGGAAGTGTACAGTTATACATTGAACGTCCCGATCGGACACCTGTTACCTAATCAGCGGGACGGTCTGTCCAGTGACCAAAGACATGTTGCTGTAACAAGCTTTCCAACACTGACCGTTTTGGGTGGAGCATGTGGGCGTGGCGATGTGGCGAATCAGCCGTCACGCCGTCACAAACGAAACACTAATAGCACCTACACGAAAACAGTCTAATACATCAAACCTTCAGTGATTGACCCACATCCGGTCCCCTGCAATACTGAATGGTCAAATCATGACAATAATTAAGCCACGCCCCCTCACAACAGGAAGTGTACAGTTGTACATTGAACATCCCGATCGGACACCTGTTACCTAATCAGCGTGACGGTCTGTCCAGTGACCGAAGACATGTTGCTGTAACAAGCTTTCCACGACTGGTTGTTTTGGGTGGAGCATGTGGGCGTGGCGATGTGGCGAATCAGACGTAACGCCGTCACAATACGTTTGGCCTTTTGGGAGCTTTATCATATCCCAAAACTCACCAAATTTGGCAGACTCGTCAGGACTGGTGAACGATTACA
This sequence comes from Garcialebias charrua, assembly GCA_038048925.1. Lineage (NCBI taxonomy): Eukaryota > Metazoa > Chordata > Actinopteri > Cyprinodontiformes > Rivulidae > Garcialebias > Garcialebias charrua. The sequence continues at coordinate 94 of JBBPBX010021699.1, read as the reverse complement.
TATTTTGGGGGCGTGGCCAAAATTGCAACAGAAAGGGCTCAAGAGCGCCACCTAGAATATTTCAAACTACCCTCCGCATTGGCCTTAGTTTCAC
>JBBPBX010021698.1:11030-27395 GCA_038048925.1 Garcialebias charrua | reverse complement strand
AGGCATTTTATAACAAGTGACCCACTTTTTGTCCCTAAGATCCAAACCAGTAGAGAATAGAGATAGATATAGTAGAAAAATGACTCACAGGAGTAAAGTTATAACCTAACCCCATTCAAACAAAACCCATTCCACTTTCATCAGAAAAGTGCAAGCACACCACTTGTTTAGGGTGAGCATTTCCTTCAGTGGTTATATTTTTCTTGCTTATGAACTGACCATTCGTAAACTATAGATCTAAACATGCTGGAAGAAACTAAACTTTCCTGGTCTTTGCTGAGGTGTTTCTTACACGTGACATCTCACTAACTTATTAAGGATTGTAGGTCATTACGTCATTTTTGGGTCAATAAAGAAGTTCTGAAAGCTAAAGTAGCTCCTCAGTAAATATAAGCTAGCAAAACCATGAGCAGACACAAGCTGGAAAGCAAAGTATTAATAAGTTCAACTTAATTAAATGCAGTTCAATTCAATTCAAAAATAATTTATTAATCCCTAAGGGCAATTAATTGTTGATGTAGCTCATCCTGCTTTCATTAGAGTTGTTATAGATACTGATGGTTTTGGACAGGAAGGATCTCTTGTAAGGGGCCAAGATGGTGTAGAGGCAGGGCTGCCGACTTGGGACCCGAAGGACCCAGGTTCGAACCCCAGCCGCTACACACCTTGGGGTGTCTATGAGTGCACACCTATTTCCCCAGCTCCCCGGGCGCTTTCTATGGCTGCTCACTGCACCACCTGGTGGTGGTTGGGTTAAATGCAGAGACGAATTTCGTCTTGTATGGGAAACATTAGCCTGGTTAAAACCAGACCCTTGTCCTTCACTTCGCTTTGTACTAGGGTCTGGCATTTCTCCCATAGACAACGATTTCTCCGGTCGATTTTTGACCGGACCAATCAGAGAACAGAAGGCGGAGTTTTGAACGACGTCGACTGACGTCGTCAGTTAAAATGGCTGCCGCCACGAAGGAATTTTCATGAAAACAAGGTAAAAAACTATTATTTCTTTGCTGAGAAAAAATATATTTCTTAGCTGACGTTATATCAGAAGTGTTCCTGAGCTTAACAGTTCCTAAATCAATTCACGAAATGGTCAAATCTGCTGGATTTAAGTTGTTTCGGTTTGACATTTTCCAAACAGCCTCGGGTGCGCTACGAAAATAAATGATAAAAAATCGAATTTTATCTCAAATGTTTCATCTAGGCCAACAGTCAGTAAATTAGAGCCATATAATTACACACTGGTAGCAGAAAAAATATCCACCGAGTGGTTTCTGAGCTATTTATCTGATAGCCTGGACCTCGCCAGGCTAAACTAACAAAACTCCGCCTTCTGTTCTCTGATTGGTCCGGTCAAAAATCGACCGGAGCAATCGTTGTCTATGGGAGAAATGCCAGACCCTAGTACAATCTACTATCTACACTTGGACTAAGCCCCTCTATTTGTAACTGGGTACTAGACTTCTTAACAGACAGACCACAGTCCGTGAAGATCCACAACTTCTCCTCCTCCACCATAACCCTCAGCACTGGCTCTCCTCAGGGATGTGTGCTGAGCCCCCTTCTGTTCACTCTGCTCACATATGATTGTACAGCCACACTTCCAGGCTGTCATATTGTTAAGTTTGCAGATGATACAGCGGTGGTGGGATGCATCACAAACAATGATGAGTCCAGCTACAGACAGGAGGTGGAACACCTGGAGAGCTGGTGCAAAGAGAATAATCTTCACATGAATGTGAAGAAGACAAAGGAGATGATTGTGGACTTCAGAAGGAACAAACACACCCATGCCCCACTGAAAATAGGTGGGTCTGCAGTGGAAGTGGTCTCCAGCTACAAATACTTGGGTGTACACATGAATGATAACCTCAGCTGGAGCAACAACACCACCAGCCTGATCAAGAAAGGTCATCAGAGACTCTACTTCCTCAGACGGCTGAGACGTGCTGGTCTGAGCAGCCCAGTTCTCACCTCCTTCTACAGGTGTGCAGTGGAGAGCGTCCTGTGCTCCAGCATCAACGTGTGGCATGGAGGCTGCACAGTTGAAGAGAGGAAAGCTCTACAGAGAGTGGTGAAGGCTGCACAGAAGTCTGTTGGAGTCAGTCTCCCCACCATCACAGACATTTACACCTCCAGATGCAGGAAAAGAGCCACCTGCATCATGAAAGACCTCACTCACCCAGCACACTCACTCTTTGCCCCACTCCCCTCAGGACGGAGGTTGAGGAGCATCAAATGTAGAACCACTAGACTGAGGAACAGCTTCTACCCTGAGGCTGTTAGACTCATGAATAAATAAAAATAAAATAAAAAATAAACACTGCAAAATATCACATTGTGCTGATGCTGATCTGTTTTCTTGTTGCTGTGTTCATCTGTGTTCATCTGTGACCATCTGCTCATACAAACTCATGTTCGTGCTGCTGTTTATTTCCACTATATTAGGCTTAGTGTATTACTAGTTGATGTTTTTCTTAGTTAATTCTAGATGTTATTACTGTTTTTCTCTTGCATTTGTTGTTGGATGTAACTGGGACCCCGTGTACATAATCTCGTTTTCATCACATGTACCACATGCGGTGCAAATGACAATAAAGACTCTCTGACTCTGACTCTGACTCTGACAAAGCCAAGTGAAGGACAAGGGTCTGGTTTTAACCAGGCTAGGGAAACATACACAGATGACAAAAAATGTGACATTTATTTGACATTTATTTTTTGTAGATGTCCATCCCATATAGCGGATCCGAAGAAACTGACTGCAGATGCCAATCCGTCAACCCAGACCCAGCAGACCTCTCATCCTCTTGGGCAGCAGGATTGTCAGGCAGAACAAATTTCCCAGTGGTAGTCATTTCTCCCAGCTGCTGGTTGTGGCCCTCATCATCGCAGGTTTGGTGTCGAGGGACGATCTCAGTCCCCCCGCTGTCACAAATCACGTTCCCCACTACTTCCAAGAGCTCGGTGGTCATGCATTCAAGCACCTCCTCCAGTTAGACAGAGATGCATCCATGGCACCTCCTTTTCAGTTCATTTGGGATTTGGGGATGTAATTGAGGCATTACTTGAGTTTTTGAGATGTTAATCAGCTGCTCCCAGTTGTAGAAAACTACCTTGTTGTTATGGTTATGCATCATAACAAATGTCCAAAAGTAAATGCACATCATCTAATATTAGAGGAAATAATCATCTGAAAAAAAGCAATTTACATAAAAAAACAGGAATTAAAGTTTTAAAAAGCAAAATCTCATAATGAATGTAGAAAGCTACTCCAACATTTAGCCACCCTGAGCAGTACAATTCTAGAATGTTTTTGTAGCACCACCTGCAGATCAGCATAATTTTCCTAATAACCAAGGTGAAAAACTTAAGACAAATAAACCAGTTTAAGAGTTTGTCCGACTCTTGAAAGCACCAGTGTTACCAGTTTACTGAGTGGCTGACATTCACCTGCTCACACTCAGTGACATGTGCCTGAGCCACACTTAGACATTCACTTCAAAAACACTTAGACACCTTGGCACACAAATACACTTACTGTCACATAGGTTCTTACAAATTGCACTGTTGCAACAAAGTGGGACAGCAACTTTTATAATGAATGTAAATAAATCTGTACAAACTTTTTAAAAAGCTGTTTATCAATCCATCCGATTCGGCAAAAAGACTCATAAAGAAAACCAGCCATCCCTCTCCCCAGTGACACTCTACTGCTCGTCCTGGTGGATCCTAAGGCATTCAGTAAATCTTTAAAGGATGGTGTAACCCTAATACAGAAGTCACCCTTATACGATGTCAAACCACCTCAACTGAGTCCTTTCAATGAGCTCTATAACAACACCCCCAGCCCCCACATACAAAAAATAGGTTGAGCCTGCGTTTGGTCCTGCTTCAACTCACCATCCACCAAAAGTAACGTGTTCTCTGTTTAGAGCTGATCACCTGTTATCCATAATAAAGTCCTACTATTTAGATAAATGAAATGAAAACCAAAGATTTATCACTCAATACCTTCTTGGGAAGTTCCCAATTGAATGATGAATGAATTAAGTGAGCTTGAAATGAGAAGAGCCAAAAAACAAAGCCCTCCCACCAGTGTGCAGGTTTATTTATGAGCTGGACACTAAGAAAACAAAATGACTGTCAGAAAAAAGCCCAGATAATGATGGTTATTAAGATCAACACACAAATCAGGATGCACCAACACTTGTTTAATTCAGTTAGAAAGTTTTCTGTTTTATAAACTACAAATGGTAAATGGTAAATGGAGCTTATTTATATAGCGCTTTCCAGCCCTCCATGAGGGGCCCCAAAGCGATTTACAATAGCAACCATCCACCCATTCATACATTCACACACCGGTAGCGGCAGACTGCCATGCAAGGCGCCATCCAGTCCTACCGGGAGCAACTCGGGGTTAAGTGTCTTGCCCAGGGACACGACACATGGTGTGGGGAACCGGGATTCGAACCTCCAACCTTCCGATCAGGGGACGACTGCCATTACCACTACGCCACGGCCGCCCCAAACGTGATGGTTCTCTTCATGACCATGAGGTGCTGCTGAAAATAAAACTTTATGAATTATATATTTTTTTTTCATTTACCCTTTATTTATACAGGTAGTCTCATTGAGCCACGAGAACTCATTTTCAAGAGAGACCTGTTAGGGAGCAGATGGTGGGGGTTAAGGGCCTTGCTCAGGGGCCCAGAGTGGGGTGAATGAGGGTGGGGGCAGATGTGGGTGTTTCACCTTTTTCCCACCCACATATTTTGAGGTTGTCGGTACCGGGGCTTGAACTGGCGATCTTCCGATCACAGGCCCACCGTGTCTAACCACTGTGCCACCACTCCCCCAAATCAAACTCAAATTAGCGTAGCAGACACACTTCTTGTGCAGTCGGTGCATTTGGGAGTGTGATTCAGAGTCTCAGAGTGTGTTGCAAATGTTCCCTGGAATCAATTCCTCTAAGCTGCATGCCTGCGCAGTCGCGCACTGCTCGCACATTTTCTGTGCACAAGAAAATCTATGCTACACAGTTAGAGCAACTGTGCAAATGCTCAAGCAAAAAATATCTGGTTATCTCACGCTTTATAATAAACTGTCAGCTCGAGTGCAGCTTATGTAGCACAGAAATGCACGAGGACTGGGGGGAAGGAAACCCTCCCTCCCAGTCAAAACAGACCTGTGTCACGTGATTTATGTAGCAACAATGGAAGTATAAGAAGAGGTTAAAAAAATTTTTTCAACAAATGAACTCACAGGTGAACTTTCATTCCAGCCAATCAGCGTCTTTTGAAATTTTGGTGCTGACGTGCAATGAAGCTAAGTAGCTACAAACTTCCTTGGCTTCTAACTTTTCCAAGCTTTATACTGCATATTTCATCACACACCTAGGAATAATATTTGAAGTTGTGGATTTATCACAGAAATTAACGTCATACGACATCAAACAAAAGTGGTACGTAAGCTAATCCCATGACTTGTAGCCGCTTTTATCATGCTAAGTGTTAGCAAACAGCAGTGCTCACTGTATATCTGGATGGTCAACAAAAAAGTTTACAAGCCAGTGGTGATGTTGAGACAAGCTATGTTGTATGGTCTGGAGACAATGGCATTGACAAAAAGACAGGAGACAGAACTGGAAGTGGAAGTGGCAGAAATAAAGATGTTGAGGTTCTCCTTAGGAGTGACGTGGATGGATAAGATTAGGAATTAGATCATCAGAGGTATAGCACATGTTGAACAACTGGGAGATAAAGTTAGAGAGGCCAGACTGAGATGGTTTGGACATGTCCAGAGGAGAGACAGTGGGTATATTTGTAGAAGGATGTTAGAAAGGCAGCTGCCAGGAAAAAGACGAAGAAGATAGCCTTATGGTACGTCCACACCTAACAGCGTTTCAATGGCAGGAGCGTCCAGTTTACATGCAAAGTCAATGGGGGACGCGCCTCCAGGCGCGTCTTGGCGTCGGGCGTCACGTCACGTGCGTGTTGAGCGTGCTGGAAAGCGTTTTCCGTGCACGTGAACCCGCTTCAGCCTCCAAAGCACGCGTTGATTTAGCTGAAGTTTTCGCCGTTCAAACGTTCAAACGCCGTTCAACTCTCCCTGATTGGTTGATCAGGGAGAGTCGGGGGGAGAAGAGAGGGGGAGAGTCCCTATGTGACGCGGAAACGAGGGGACGGGTATTGCGCAACTATGTGACGTATTGTTTGTGGGACACAGAAAAAACCTGCGAAGTCGTGTACTATGGAAGAGAAACTCATTGTAGCTGTGTGTTCGCGACAAGTCCTTCACGACCAGTCAAGTCTGCTCTACAGAGACAGAAATAAAAATCTCCTTGCCTGGCGGAGTGCAGTGAGGAACTCGGTATACCGGTAAGCTCCTCCCACACACCCCGCCGCCACACCGCCGCAGCTTCGCTTTCTGGTCTGGACACCACTGTGGGTCCAGTGCGTCCACTTGCGTGCGTGACGAGCTTTTTTGAAGTTGAAACGCTGTTTGGTGTGGATGTACCATAAGACACATATGTCAAAGTCAAGGCCTGTGGGCCAGATCCGGCCCGCAAATTAATTATCTATGGCCCCCTGGATGATATTTAATTACTATTAGAAACAGCCCGCAGGCCACAGCCGCCCGCTGTTGTTTTGCACGCACCAACACTACATTCCTCACAATGCAACAGTAGTAGGGATGGGACCGATCCGATCCGGAGTCGTGTCTCATGAACCCAGAGTAATAAGACCCGCCTCACGTCACATTCAGAAAATCAATTCCATAGTTTGCAGCCAGCTACAACGTGAGGACTGAGTGAGTAGCACTTTAGCTAACAGCTAGCCAACTTTTCATCATAACATGTCCACTGTGTGGAAGTATTTTACACTAAACACCACAAGACAGCAACGTGCAATGTCTGCAGAGCCATAGCGCCACATTAAACCGCGGTTAAGTTAGTTTTACGTTGGACATTCGAGCTCTGGGGCTTCAGCGGAACGCCACTCTCGCTGAACCGAAACAGGGAGACCGACCGCGTCCAGTCCGACCCACTGTCTGACCGTCTCGTAGGAGGGACAGGCTGAGAGCGGCTGACCAAAATCAGAGCACCCCGCCCCGGATTGAACAAGAAAAACACCAGAGGCGGCCGCCACTAGAGGGCGCTAGGGGTGCCGCCCCTCCTTGGAACTGCAGCTCTTCTTCTTCACCATTTGAAGATTTTTTTTTTTTATAAAAGTGAAATAATAAAATAAAAATATTTCGAAATGCATGCATATATGTTTTTAGTTGTGTAGGATAAATATTTTATGAGTAATGATTGTTTGTTTCAAAAAACGTTTTCTGATTGTGAGTGACGTACTTCCGGTTTCCCCGCTCGGCGCCGCCTGGGGGCTTTTCCCATGCTTTTCCATTGAATCTAATTATAACTAGCGGCCGCTAGCGGCCGTAGCTTATGTCCCATCTGTACAAAACTTTTGGACTGTACAGGTCGCATTTTCCGTCGCCCTCGAGCCTGGACTCGTCTCTTATCGCCACGGATCGCCAGCACTTCCGGTTCGAGCCGAGGAAGGAGGGGGAGCGGGGGACCATCTCTGTTTACAGTCAGAGCTGATCACACGGCCAACTAGCGACGTTGAAACAGCTGTAATTATTAATGGTGCCTTTCTACACAGGTAAGCAAGTAATAATTAGTGAGTTTAATAAATCGCTGAGCACACATGAGCAAAGTTTGAGCTGTTCTCATCTGTGTTCGGGACGTGGTGTCGTGTGTGGGTGGTTGTTGCAGTCACAGTAGCTAGTAGCTGTGCTCATGGTTGTGGTGTAGCCTACTGCAACATTATAAAAGTTGCTACTTGCTAGTTATAAACCCGAATGTGTGAAGACGACTCCTGTCTGTCCATCTTCAGCTCATCATGAACTGTTTACTCCTCAGAGTGTCTGTCTGTGTTAGTTAACTTTTGTCTCGTTTCGTTTAGCAGCAGTTGCAAATTTTCTGATGAATAAATCTGAATGAATAAATAAACTTTAGTTTTAGTTTAGTTTAGTTAAACTTTAGTTTCATTATAAGTTGTGCTGTTGTTTCAAAGACACTCTAAACTTAAATAAATCAAGTAGCAGAAAGATTTAAGCATTAAATAGTTTGAATTTTTCATGTTATGAAACAGTGATTATATAATTATTTGAATTTAATTTTAATATTATAAAGATCACTGTGGATGGAATGCAATTGAAATAACCTGGATATTATTATTTATGTTGTATTAAGAAAGTTAAAATGTGATTACATATGTGTACACAAAGCACTTCAAGCAATGTGGAAAATGCTAAAAAAAAAATACATAATTAATGTGCCTTCTGTACTTTCTTTACAGAAAAAAATCCACACAACACCTTCATCTCTACACACCGGCATCCAATCTACCACCTGTGTAACAGACAGGTGGTGTACAGAAGAAGATCCAAGATGTCCAGCTTAACCTCATCATGCAGCAGGTGACTTCCCATATCCCAAAAGTGAGTATTTTCACTTGTGGTGTTTTACTATTTTTAACACTGTATTGATCTGGAGAATGAAAACAAAGTCTCTTGCAAGTTACTAGCTTATTAACATTGAAACATTTAAGGTACATTTATATGGTGAAATGTTATATATGCTAAGATGCATTAGGAGTCAACTCAGGACCTTTAATATTAGGAATATTTAAGAGAACTCTGGTACTAAAAAAATACAGTAGATTGATTCTATTTATTTGCTCTCTCCACTGCACACCTGTAGAAGGAGGTGAGGTCTGAACTTCTCAGACCAGCTCATCTCAGCCGTCTGAGGAAGTAGAGTCTCTGATGAACTTTCGTGATCAGGCTGGTGGTGTTGTTGCTCCAGCTGAGGTTATCGTTCATGTGTACCGTACACCTAAGTACTTGTAGCTGGAGACCACTTCCACCGCAGATCCTCCTATGTTCAGTGGGGTGTGTGGGGTTTGTTTGTTCCTTCTGAAGTCCACAATCATCTCCTTTGTCTTCTTCACGTTGATGTGAAGGTTATTGTCCTTGCAGGACCCAGAGCCTCTTTATCATAAAGTGGAAGAAAAGACCCTTAGACCAGTCTGGTGGGTGACCAACTTAAGGAGACTGATATCGGATTTTAGGTCACTTCAGTTTCTTTAACAACAAACATGAACATGGCTGGCTGTGAGGGGCAAACACATGACATATAGTAGCTAAAAGACAGATGCTTAAACTGCTAAGCTTCAGCAAAAAGAGGAAAATATTGATGAGTAGCAAAACACTAGCTAAAGTAGCATTTTTTTTTGCTGAAAGTATCAAAATGCTAGTTAAAAGTAGCAGAAAAGTAGCAGAACAGTAGCTAAAATCTCAACAAGATAAAAAAGAAAACAGATTTAAGAGAATAATGTTTAAGGGAAAGTTTCATATTTTGAAAGATATAAAACTAGCAACAAAAAAGTAAGCTGAAATTAGCACAAAATATGTAAAAAGAACAATAAAGTGGTCATAGTGTTATGATTTCAAAGGTTTACCCAGTTGGTAATGAGACCCAGAACGACACAAGACGAAGAGGTGCAAAAGTAACAGTGTTTATTATTTACAGTGCAAGTCTATATACTGTACACATGTACAGGGATCTTCTGGATTTCCTAGAAGATGAAACAAACTGTCAGAAAGGCTTGACCAGAAGGCTCTTTCAAGATGATTGATCTAGTTTTGTTTGTTATTTTACAGAGAAATCCTTAGTTCCTTGAGATGAATCCCAGAGGGCGAAATGAGGCAGGCAAGTGGTTGGAGGGCAAGACACGATGAGCAGAGAACTGGTCCCAGGACCAAGATGGAAACGAGGACTGGAAACACAACAAAAAACAAGGTAAGTGTCTCTCAAAGTACTGTACTCAGAAACTGGCTAGAAGCATAAATACCATGAGTAGGCATCAATGCTCCAGCGAAGAGTACTTGACTGCAGCCTTAAGTATAGGTGGAGCTCATCAGGTGGATCACAGTAAAATAGATCATTTTTCTTCCCCATAAATCAGTTATTTAAAATCTAATCTGGAATCATTCCTCCTTGTTAGACTTCAGTTGACCTGTTTAAGTTGGGCCAAATTTGTTATTATCTTTTGATTTATTTTTCATTGAAATTTAATTATTTGTTAGTTTATTTTTGGAACTGTTAAATTGAATTATTTGGTGGATTTTTGAACACCTTTGTCCTTATTTAAGTCTGGACCCTCACAATTCTATTTATGTTATGAACTTGTATTACTAAAATAATAACAGAATATGATAGAAGTTGTCTAACAATTGAAAAGTGGAAGCAGAACACTCCCATTCTCTTTTCACACTGATGCCTCAAACAAGGTGAAGATGAACCATGTTTTATTAATGATAGTTTTATACAAATGGATACACCTGATATATACAAATAAAAAACATGAACAAACTTACTTTACAGTATACAAACATAATTATGCATACTTCTACACATGCTTAAACATTTTTTATGGCGCCCCCCCCATAAAAAAATATCACCAGCCGCCACTGAAAAACACACAGCTGAAGCCACGGAGCTCAAATGTTCACCGATAATTTGCTAAACTTCATCGTAATTATAGAAAATGAAGGATTTCTTACGATGAAGTTTAGCAACTTCCCGGTAAAGATTTGAGCTCCGTGGTTTCAGCGGTGTGTTTTTCTTGTTCAATCCGGGGCGGGCGCTCTGATTTCGGTCAGCCGCTCTCAGCCTGTCCCTTCCACCGAGACGGGGGACGCGGTTGGCCGGGTCGGGATGCTTGTGTTTCGGTTCAGTGAGAGTGGCGTCCTGCTGAAGCCACGGAGCTCGAATGTTCACCGAGAAGTTGCTACACTTCATCTTAATAATGACCAACAGCTATCAGCTGTAGAAAATGAAGGATTTCACAGCTTGATACTTGCAGCCAACAGTAAACAATCATAAAAAGCATATTAATTAATAATCATAAGAAAACTGTATCAAAAAACAAAACGAAACATAAACAGCTACATTATAAAACAATGTAAAATACTCAAAGCAGGAACATGTCTGTGTTGATTTATGCCAAGACTTAGCAGATGTAAGCTATTTAATATTTTATTTAATTCATTTATTCATTCATTTAAAAGAGACAAAATAAAACAAATTCATCAAAAAGAAAACATTGAATGAAAAGAGTGCAGAAAGAAGAAAAAAATTCTTATATCACCCCTTATAATAAACATTGAACCAGTCCAGCCCTTGGCTTGTAGCAAGTTTGTTTTTTTGGCCTTCTGTGTATTTGACTTTGACACCCCTGGCCTAAGAGGAGATAAATGGATGCAGTTAAAGAGGACATGAAGATAGTTGTTAGTAGATTAGATTTTTTTCCTGTCTTTTTTGCCCTAATGTTGGTCGATACGAAATAAATGCCTCATTAAATGCCTCAGGTAACACAATGAGCTTCACTATCTCCACCCTTACAGCCATGTTGTTTATCTGTTTGTCCAAGGTTAGCTTACCCTGGATTTCCTCGTAGGTGGAGCAAACTTACTGTAAAATATTTGATAATGTTCTTATAGAAACAATTCCTGAATGTTGTTCATACTGCACTAATGCAACGTTTGTCTGTTGACCCTGCAACTGGGTAAGGTTACAGTAGACCTAGCCCACTACTGGAGTTTTAATTGAGTATTTTAAGATACTAATAAACACAATGGATGATGATCATTAGGTCATTAGTAAGATGTTGTGATTATTATTATATTTTTATATTGGCTAGTGATTTTCCCCCCTAAAACTTAACCAAGGCCACACCGTGTTTCTTAGGCTGTGACTAGGATGTGTGAGAGAAGTGAAGCATGCTCTCTTTACACAAGGAGAGCTGTTGGTCAGGGTACTTCTTCTTGTACCATTAACTCTAAAATAGTTATTGAATCATGTTACTTACGTATGTAAAACTATAAGCACCCATTAAAATATACCAGAATGCAGGAATTGGTACAGTATCTACTTTATTCATCATTTTCTGGGGGAGGACCCCCCACCAGTGTGTCCCCCACACATTGCAAACATGCTTCTGACACCAATGGCCACTGTGTTACTAACCATCTTCCAGAGCAGAACCCTCACCCGAGCCACAACTGGACACTCACCCAGACCAAAGCAAGACTCTCACATATCACATATTACACATCTCATGAACAACAAGATTATTGTCTTCTTCATTTGAAGTGGGCCAAATCACTTATTCAAGGATTCAAGTTTTTTTTTTGTCATGCACACCACATATGGCACATGTGGTGGAACGAAATTGTGTACACAAGGTCCCAGTTACATCCAACAAAATAATTAAAATGTAAAAGAAAAACATTAATAATCTAAGATCTAAGATGTGAACTAAGAAAAATGTTAACTAAAAATGCACTAAGCACTAGTAGCATTAAAAAAAATAAAAGTAAGCTAATGGAAATTGCTGCTGTAATTTGATTATTTTAATAAGCCATGTAACTTGTTATTTTCCCAGATTTTGAACAGGTGTGATACTGGTGTGTGGCCACAGCGTGCACATCTGATGTTGCTCACAGTGGTCCTCAGTGTGCTCAGGGGGGTTGTGTGTTGGCCCAGACATACAAAAAAATTGAGGGAACATTGCCTGGAACTGGTTTATTTCAGAACAACAGCTGCTACCCATGTGGGCAATCGTGCTGTTTAGCCAGTATGGACAGACTCAAATCTTCCTTGGCATTAATTATGATTTATGACTGCTGTTTCTTTCTGACAGTGCTTTTCTGTGTGCCATTTTCTATTAGAACATCGGGTCAAGACTTAATATTAAAGAATGATTAGCTTTATTTAGAATTTGAGTCATTTTAACCTCTGAGTCAAAGTCAACAAGCACAGTTGAGGAGACTCATATGTTGTCTACTTAACTCAGACTGAACATTTTTAACTCCTGTGTGCTACAGATTTATGCTTATCCTCATTAAGAAGTAAACCAAGAATCACAAAAAAATCTTTCATTCATTAGCATCAGAATTTCCAGGAGACATCTGAATTAAAGTGATGTTTACATTCATTTCATTTCAGGATTATTTTTAAAATATCAGTCACTGATTTTGAAGAAAAAGGATGCTGACTTGTTTCTGTTAATCCACTTGAACAACCTGCAGGTAATACAAAGGACAGTGCAGCTTCATAAAAAGCAACTCTTGAAATGAATAATGCATTTTTTTAAGCAAGCCTAATCTGCATCCACATGATTTTATCTTTGATCTTAGTCGATATTATTATTGATTTTATTTGATTTTATCACTTGTTTTACTTTGATCTTTGCTTTGTTACACTTTGTAGCACTTTGAGATTTTTATTAATGAAAAGTGCATTATGAATTGAATTCATTATTATTATTATCATTATGAGAGCTCATCCAATATTACAAGACACGAAGCTCAGAGTGTGTACTGTGAATGACTCTCAGCTACAACCACATTCAATTTTAGCCCAGTTTCTGTAAAATACATGTGTATTCTGTTAGCAATCACCATACTTGTCACTATTTATCAGCCCATCTAGAATAAACATTGTTTTCGGTGACTCTTATTGTCACACCAAATACATCAGTATTTATAAAATGACTTAAGCTCAGATAAATGTACTTCCTAAGTATAATAATAATTACTTTAAATAAATATACACGTATTTTCATTGAATCAGCTATATTGTGATATTTTATTACATTTGTATCATTAGATTTGAAAAAATAAAATAATGTAAAATCGAACTTCTTTGAAAGGTGCGTCACAATACTAACATAAAATGGATACTGCCAAAACGTTAAATTCAACTACGTTTTTCAGCCCAAAGTGCTGTGGAAAGGACATGCTGCTTCAGTATGGTAGCTGGGGGCAGAAAGGGTCAAAACAATGCCTTCCTCACTGACTGCACATTACATAACTGTCTCTGCCGGAGACAAATCTCTCTTGAGGAAGGACTGTTTGCTCTCAAGGAACATATTACTTCACTTGTTCTCAAGCACTGCTTGTTCTTCATGCTCATTTCCCAACGGTGAGTTATTATATTTCTGGGGGGAAAAAGCATGCAATAATATAGTTTTTAAATGTTTATCAAGTAAAATATTAATTGTAGATTATTGTCTTCAGCTGGCTTCAATTGGTGATTTGTGTTGTTGCAGCATGTGCTTCCTAAAAGAAAAGAAAACCCAATGTTGCACTATTAGCTCAGATTTGTCAGCTATGAGTATATATGCAAATATGTGCACATAAAGTTATTATGAATTGGCAAATAATATAAATACTACAATGCATTTAACACTTGTTTTTTGATAATACATTGTATTTTAAAATCAATTTGACCTCATCAACCAATAATTTTATTCTTAAATGTTTCATATTTTGTTAATTTAATTTATCCGAACATCTAAACCTAAATGTTAATTCATATTCTTGTAGGGTTTATTGTATTAAACTGTAAACTCAGTGACTGATGCATGCTGGGTAGTGTAGATTTTCTTCTTCAAATGCTTACAGTAGATGAGCTTCTTCTGTCACAGCGTTTTTCCTTATTTATATTATCTGCACATTTTGTGTTGAAGCCAGCCAAACAGCAGGCCACACAGACAGTGAAATATGGTGTTTAAAATAAGTCATGTAGCTTTGTTTTAAAGACAACAACTTAGTGTTGATCACAAAGTTCCTCCAAGTTTTATAACTGCCGCCAAAGATAAACACCACTTTCTTGTTTAAAGTAATTTTAGTTGTGAAAACTCTTGGTTTCATGCTGTGCAATAAATAATTATTCTCTGTGGGGTCAACATGAGCTGATCAAGAAAGGAGAAATATTTTGGTCCTCTTTTGACAAATGCGTCATCAAGTGTACGAACAGGTACATCCATAAGGAAATTCATAAAATAGATTGTTACTTTTCTCTTATTCAAGATCCTCAAGAGGTAATGCATCCTCCTCTGAGCTTTAACCTTCTATCTGTTCCCCATCCTTGACTTTTTAGTCTTATTTCTCATCAGATTTTGGTAAAGTCCTTATTCTATCACTCAATTCTGAAATGTGTACAATGGTTACAAATTGAACCTAGCAAGTGTTGATGTCAAACCAATGACAACTGAATAAAAAATAGGTTTTAAATGGGGCGGCCGTGGCGTAGTGGTAATGGCAGTCGTCCCCCGATCGGAAGGTTGGCGGTTCGAATCCCGGTTCCCCACACCATGTGTCGTTGTGTCCTTGGGCAAGACACTTAACCCCGAGTTGCTCCCGGTAGGACTGGAAAGCACCTTGCATGGTAGTCTGCCGCTACCGGTGTATGAATGTGTGTAGCATTCAATGTGTGTAGCACTTTGAGATTTTCACTAATGAAAAGTGCGTTATAAATTGAATTCATTATTATATTATTATTATTATTATTTTAGTTGCGCACACACACACACGCATGCACGCACGCACGCACGCATGCACGCATGTATATATACAGGTAGTCCTCGACTTACGATACAGATCCGTTCCTACGCTGCGTCGCAACTCGAAAATCATCTGAAGTTGGAAAATACGTCCAAACGGCACCTCATACATACAGTACTGTATTTTACCAAGCACTTAGCCTATCCTAACACATTAACCTACATATCAAAAAACACATACATTCGGAGACATAATGAAGGGAAAAAAGAGTTAATAACCTACTGGAATGCTGGTGAAGCCTTCCTCCGCCTGTTAGCATGTTAGCTCGGTGTCCCTCCAACATCTGAGGCTGCCTGAAGTTCGCACAGTCCAGACTGTTTACAGTAAGGCCTGTTAGCATGTTAGCTCCATACATTTGGATCCTTAATGAAGGGAAAAAAGAGTTAATAACCTACTGGGAGCTGGTGAAGCCTTCCTCCGCCTGTTAGCATGTTAGCTAGTTGCTAAGATTTAGCCTCTCTGCCTCGTAAACCTCCGGTCCAAACAAAGGTCTTCTGTACTTTTTCATGCGCGGTCCAGAGTTTTACAGTAAGGTCTGTTAGCATGTTAGATCCTCCTAACCTCCTCTGCTTTCGGTCTACTTGTAATGAAGTCTCCTGTAATTTTCAGCTGTAATCCTCCGCCCGTGGCCGCTAAGGTATACACTCTCCCCCCTCCCTCCTGTAAATTTCTGCCTCCGCTGAGTTTCGGTACCGTATTTTTTGGTGTAAAGGCGCATAAACCGTGTAACTCGAAACAATGCTTTTCAATGGGAGGGTGTTCATAACCGCAAAACGTTGTAAGTCGAGGACTGCCTGTATGTATGTATGTATGTATATATATATATATATACAGTACATGTATATATATACATGTATATATATATATATATATATATTT